>PVHP010030446.1:0-21677 GCA_004024765.1 Zapus hudsonius | reverse complement strand
CTCTCTCTATCAACTGCCTGGCTGAAGCCAAGGCCAAAATCACCCCCAAGCGAGCGATCGAGCCTGTCACTCGGTAGACCCGGAGACGAAGGGTGGGTGCGGGCTGGGGAGATGCGCCTCGCCCTCCGCGGAGCCCCGCACGCCTGGGCCGATGCTCCGCGGACTCCAGGCGCGATCCTCGGTCCCGGCACCCTGGCAGCCGGAGCTGTAAGCGACAGTCGCTTTCCCCGGTGCCAACCAGCGAGCCGCGCTTCCCCGTGCCCACTCCAAAAAAAAAAAAAAAAAAAAAAAAATGAGCCCGAAGGACAGGGACGGGAAGATGCCTCTTTAAAAAATTTTTCCTCTCCCCCCAACCCGCTCAACCCCCACTTCTTTTATGCCAGGCCTGGTCCAAGAATGACAAAGCAGCCATCGTCCGGAGGACACTGGAGGGGGCCTCGCCATGAAACAAACATGCTAAATATGTTTAATATATTTCCATATGCAACTAGGAACACTTAGGGCTCCAGGCTCGCTGCCTCCCCCTTGAGAAAAGAGCATAGGATCGTGCCAGATAGCTAAAAGGTGGCTTTTGCCTCTGTGCGGGGTCTGATTAGCACCCCCCCAACACACCCAAGCAACTTTTTTTCTCACCTCTGAAGGTTTTCTTCTTATGCACACTCCCCTGTTCAGCTCAAGATCTCTTCTTTTTTCTCTTTTCCTTTCCTTTTCCTCTCAGAAAAGCTGGTCGTCGTCATCATACCCAGTCTCCCTCTCTCTCTCTCTCTTTCTGTCTCTCTCCCTCTCTTTCAAAATATTAATAATAGTCCTTTCGACATAGCAGCATGAAGTGGCTGCCTTTGAGAAAGCACATTTAATCTTTACTGGCTCCCCCAGGCTTCAGTGAAGAAGGAGAAGCAAGGGGTGGGGGGAGAAAAGGAGAGAGAGAGAGAGAGAGAGAGAGAGAGAGAGAGAGATTGTAAGGGAGGCTGCTGACGGACAGCAAGCATCAGGCACAAATCAGCGACAAGTTGAATTTTCCTGGACCACACTGCCCCCTTTCTTCTCGCTTCTCTCCCAAGGCTCCTGGAAAGCCCCAGTGTCTGGTTACAGGAGGCAGCGGGTCTCCTTTGCCAACCATGGTGCGGATTCCTCGCATGCCTGCTTAAATCTCTGGCAGAATAAGGAATCAATATCCCCCTCTAATCACCTTTAGCTCCTTCTGGCTTCCCCCCTTTTCTGAGAATCCACTTGCCTCTCCTCGCAGCAGCTCCCCCGCCCAGCCAGCTCCGCATACAAAGCTTGCAGAGCTCCCTGCCATTTCCCAGTTCCTTCCATGTCTCAGAGACAATCCTCTCTTCTAATATTACTCTTGTTTGCGTTCTCTCTCTCTCTCTCTCTCTCTCTCTCTCTCTCTCTCTCTCTCTCTCTCTCTCTCTCTCTCTCTCTCTCTCTCTCTCTCTCTCTGTGAGTGTGTGTCCTCCAGGATAGCACCGGATGCACCGAGACATCTCCCTGACTACTAATGAGACCAAAAATACACCAGCAGGTCAGGGGGAAACCAGACACTGTATTCTACATTAAAATTTTGTTTTCTCAAGTCTCTTCCTGTTTAGGCCCACAGATCAGGTAGCACGTTTTCTAAAATTAAAAAAAAAATCCAGGTGGAGGTGAGGGAAGTCAGGAAGAGAGACAGACCTACTTGCAGTACTCTGCTCAATGGTCTGACATCGTAGGGGAGCTGAAAACACACGTGTGTATGAATGCAGGTGATGCGTCCTGTGAATCTTGGTGGGTTTTCTTCATGGACAGAAAGTCAACAATGGAAAACATTTCTTTGAAATGAATGTGTAGAGGGATAAAAGAGCAGTGACTCAAATCTATGTGTAAGATACACAGACACTCTTCAGGCATGTAATGACTACAATGCTAAAAATCTCTTTCCTTTTCAATGGCTGGGTTTTGCTCACTGACTCCAGTTGCAATCTGTACTAATTTAACACTTATGTTTCCTTGGATTTTTGAAATGTATCCAGTCTCTGTAGCTCAGCCTAACTCTGGGCTTCTACTGCAAGCATTTTCTTGATTCCTGAAGCATTTCCAATCCTCCTATGGACATCAGATACATGCATGTTTTATTGATCAGCCCAACAACATCCCTCAATAATAAGAAGTCTTTCAAATGGCAAAGAGAGAGAGAGAGAGAGGAGTACAAGCAAAAAGAACGCCAACCCGAGCTAAGGGATCATGTAGCATTGTTTCTGTTGGCACCCAACTTAAACACTTAGCTACACAGTGATCCCGGAAAGGGGGTATCTCTCAAAAATTAGGTCTCTACCTATCTCTAAACACAGTGGGTATATTGCCTTCATAAGCTGATTTTCTTGGCCAGACTAGAATCATGCAGACAACAGACTGTGTGCTGTGTTAAATAGATTGCAGGCTTCTGTAAACGGCAAGAAAGGGAGGAAGGTATGCGAGGATGCAGGTGTCCTCCAAGTCCATGTTTTAAAAGGTAGCCTCTTTGTACTCATTTCAAAGACACACACAGTGCTTTGTCTCAGATGGTGAGGCTTGTAGAAGCCCTGCTGAACCACCAAGAGAGGGAAGGAAAATCTCATGTGAGAAGGAGAAAGGAGGAGAAAACAGAAGAGACGAGACGCAGGAAGAGGAAAGGGGAGGAAAGGAGAACAGATCAAGCAAATGAGAAGTTCCCCAGCATTAGGTGCTCCTTCTTTAATACTTGATTTCCTTATTGTTGGGAAAAAGAAATGGTTGCCAGGGGTTGGTGACTGGGTCAGAATCTCTTTTCAGATTTGTCCAACAGGGTGTTTGCACTAAACTGATAGAGAAGAAAAAAGAAAAAGAAAGAAAGAAACATACTAAAAAAATCAGAAAGGGTGGAGCTTTCAAAAAACATACCAAAAAAAAAAAAAAAAACCCTTTGACTCAGGGGGTGCCTCCCTGTACTGCCACAATGAATCATTCCTAAGTAGTAGTATAATTGTCCTGCACACGAAGGACTGAGTGTAGGTCACTGCACCCACTTTCAACAAGGAAAGGGAAATAGGAGATTCTGGGGGTTTCTCCTGAACCTCTCTGTATTTTCGACAATAGTTTAGCCTGATTTTCACACACTAAGCTAATTTTCCCTTGCCTGTATGCACTCTGCTTACAAAGATATGCAAACATATGACTTATGAAAGTTTTGCTATGAACACATCATTTTCTCTATACAACTCACTCATGTCTTTGGAGGATACTTATTTCAAGCAGTTAACACCTGACCCCAATTTCTGTGGGTAATTAGTGAGCTAGATAACCACACAAAGTGGGTAATTATTTAGTACCCAAGGGTACGCTAGAAGTGGGTAGTGGCTTTGTTAACAAAAGCATATCTCTAATTACTGTATCTATGATGGGTGTTTTAAAAATACCAGTTACTATATCAAGTGAACCATGATGAATAAGTCAACTCTTTTGCTGTCCTTAGCATATACATACATATCTTCCATCATGGTTAAGAATGTTTACCTGTGATGTATGGAGTGTGGTGAAGATGAATTAGTTAACACATCTGTAAGACTCAGATGAACTCTAGAGCTTCTAAATACAGTATTATTGTTGTTATTATTATCTGGCTGATAATCCCTGGCTGAGAGTAGCTGGAGGGACAGATACTATTGTTTAGTCTACTACACCTTGGTGTGCAGACACTCTGAGATCACAAATGCGGAGTGTGATTGTGGGGAGTGGTCGCCTTCCTGAGTCTAACAGGGCTGTCACAGAGAGGTGGGAGATAGATACCTCCAGTTAGGTCTAAGGAGCTGAGGGCAGGAGGTGGAGACAGGGAGGAGCAGAAGGAAAAGAGTTAGTGATGAGGCCAGGAAGAAAGTTGAATGAGTTGGGCCACACCCTCCTTTGAGAAACAGCAAGTATGTGTAAAAATCCCCAAAGACGACATCTATGCAAGTCTGGGACTCATTCTGTCCAATGGCAATCCACCAGTCAGTTACATGGTAGTTTTTTTTCTGAAGAAGAATCATCAGTACACTGATTAGTTAACAAATGCAGATGCATTTTCAAATATTGCAGCGTCGAGCATACATAGGCGCACACACATCAATCCCACATCTTTCACGGAGGATCAGAGCAATGATGGAAGAAGTACTTTCTAGCTCATTGCTTTGAAGACAAAGAGGTACATACTGTTACTGAGAAGGAAAGAGGAAGGAAAGAAGAGAGGAAGGGGAGACAGAAAAGCCCATGTTTTCAGAGACCCTAACTCTGAAGAGCAACCCAGCCTTGAAAATCACCAGCAACAACAGCAACCAGGAAAACTTACTGCCTTCTCTGTGAACGCCCATCTCCTGGAGCCTTTGTCTGGGTCTCTGGGGTCCAAATCTTCAAGTGGGCTCACCACATTTTTTCCTTCAAAGCAAGGTTGTCCTGGGGATTAACCCTAGGGGTCTGGGAGATGCAAGCATGTGGGAAGGGTGGAGAAAAAATATGCAAAGATGTTGTATTCCGCTCAGTTGATGCCTCTAGGGATCAGGAAAGGGAGCGAACCCATCAGTCAGCCAACAGGTACCTCTGCCCGGGGTGTAAGCCTCCAAGACCAGTCCTCAGCTGTGATGGGAAGCTAAGGTTGCGATGAACATATTGTAAGAGTTTGGGAACCAAGAGAGGAAATGTCCCCCAAAGCCATCCAAGCCAGGCTGTCTGTCTCCCCCCTCTCTGAGCTCAGAACTACAAAGGCTAACTGGCATCCCAACCCGCCCAGCTCCTTTCAAACCCACAGACTGTGCCCGACTGGCCCCACCTCCCACTGCAGCGGCTTCTGTAGCCAGCTCCATGCTGTGCTGCAAGGAGCCAGATTTCCCTTTTAATTGTCCTACCTGGCCTTGCCTCTGCTCTGGCCCTGGTTCTTATTCCCAGCAAGGTTTCAAGTACCCAGTCAATGGCTTTCTCTCCCCATCATAATTTTCAACATCTCTCGTTTTTTCTTCACCACAATTTATCCCTTTCAAATGAAATATTTTTCTCTTTTGGAGTTTCTTACATGTCTGGACACCAACACCTCCTTGCTTTGGCCTCTCTCACTCTCTTGTTAGACATGATTTTGCCACATTCTGACTATGTTATAGACAAGCCCAGAAGTCAGAGGCTGGCATTTTTTCCTTTCTCCTCCTCTGCCACATTAGCACATCTGACCACCCAATGCATCTCAGGGCATTTTCTAGAGGGTTATCTAAATAGAACAGGAGCCAGCAGAGAACAGGTGTGCATGGGTATGTGTGTCTACACACACACACACACACACACACACACACACACACACACACACACACACACAATCATGGATATCTTTGTGAAGTGACCAAACAATATCAATGCAGGAGGAAGGCCCCTCATATAAATGAGTTGAAGGAAGAACCGAAGAAAGGAATCCGGGAATCTGGTTTAGTTGTGGATATTCCGTATAAGAGCTATGAAAGTTAATTGTGGCAAGAACTTGCAGAGAAAATATACATGCACACACAGAATCCATTATCAAGCATCTACACAGAATGGTTACATCCTAATACTCTGAGATTGGCTATTAGATATTTACCATTCTGTGAACAGGTAGGGTCAGACCACATGGCTCTGCAGCTGGAGGCTGAACACTGCAGCCTCTGGGATGGATTTGAAAAGGAGGAAAGACTCTCCTGCATCCTTCCCTTCCTGTCTGGACTGACTTCAAGAGCACCTCTCCATTATCTCCAAGGTGATGTGAAGCTTACTATTACTGTCTGTCTCTCAAGTACCTGCACCCTTACCCTTACTACCTAGGGATGTATTACTTTGCTATAGTATTCCTGTTCTTTGTGATTTCTCTAATAGTGACCATCGAATGACTTCTTTGTGTCAGATACAGGTAGCTAATGTTTTGCCAGTCCTCAAACAGGCTTTACAAAGCATCAATGCTTCATAAAAGCAGAGGATAAGGTTCAGAATAGTTAGACCTGCTCAGCTGCTACAGGCACTGCTAGGATTCGAACACAGGTCTGTCTACTTACATGTGGTATGTTCTGCTCATGGTTACACCTTTTGTCCTGTCTCCATGTCAATGACACTTGTTGCTGTTGGTCCCCTCAAACTAGTTTAGTTTCTCCTTTGCATCTTCCACCCAATTCTATCTTAAAATTGATTTAATTGTTTTCATTTCACTGATTTGATCTAATACATCCCAGTCCAGTACTTAAGTATATATGCCAGTCAATGTTCTGGGTAGAGTGACTGTTTTAGCTGGAGGATAGAAAACACACATCATTTTTACCTGGCCTACAATCTCCATCGCTGTATTCTGAGGCTATGAAGAGAGAGGCCGGGACAAGGTCCTTACTGAATCCTCAGTACTTGTATACAACAGGAATGCATCAAATTATTTTTGAGTACATTCTTCTGTTAATATGGTTTTGAGAAACAGGTTTAGCATCTAAATCATCTTTAGAAAAAGAGGTGGCAAAATGGTAACAGACGTAGCATTTAATAGATGATGATTTGTAGCCTTGTTCTCAAAGTCTGTGCTCTGGCTGAAGTTCCACTTAGTGTCACAGGTTTGTCTGAAAACATAGATGATGGGTCTGCTTCATTCATTCTAGAACTTCTGAGGCCATGCTGCTTCTATGGAATGCCAGCCAGGCTCTGTCTGAAATCTAACTGACATGTGGCTTAGGAGGTCATGGCAAGTGATAAACTGTCCACTGTGGCATGGCTGTGAAGACTATTCTTAGATGCATTTAGGAAGGGAGAGTGCTTACACTTCTGTGTGTGTGTGTGTGTGTGTGTGTGTGTGTGTGTGTGTGTGTGTGTGTGTGTCCAGCTCTCCAATCAGCAACACAGCTCTGATGCCCTTATTTCAGAAAAAAGAGGTTGAGAAGCTAGAAATGGTTCATGACCACCTGACCTAAATGATTGCCGAGTTTCATAATGTGTATTCTGAAGAAAGATTAGACAATTCCTTATTTTGCCCTAAGGAAAGAATATTTTAAGTACATATAATTGCTATCCTTGGTAGACTAGCTTCTATTCTAGTTTTTTTTTCTTAAAAAAAAAAAGGCTTCATCAGTTAGTGCAGTGCTGGAAGGCACTACACAAGCTGCCAGGGGAAGCAGATCAACGACAGCTGGAGTAAACAGACCATTGGCATGAAACACAGTCTGCAGCCATGAGTAGGCTGACCACACCTCCTACTGGGAGAGAACAACAAACCAAGAAAGGAGCACTTGTGCAATGGAAGAGCCTGGGCCTGGGGGAGACAATCAACAGCTCTTAAATTTGGCCAAATATTCCACTCAGTGAGGGGGAACCCTTGATTGGAACTGGGGATTTAGGGTGATATGCACCGGATCCCGAACTCTTGGGCTTCCAAGAAAAGATGCACTATGGGAGTGATTGACGGGGAGGCTACTAAAAATAGAATCTAGGAATCCAGAACGGTATATATTTGTTAACCTATACTGATCTCACTCTCTGATGGAGATTGTGTTTGTATTTTTCAGGATGCAGCTAGAGAGCTGTGGCCCATCTAACCCTACCAACCAACTGCAGGCAGAAAGCTGAGATCCTGGCAAGAGATGAGCCACCACAGTCATATCATGGAGGATCCATATGGAACCCTGCAGAGAACAACGGGATGAACAAGGGACCCATAGCCACACCCATTCAATCAACACAGGATAAGCCAGTGAGACAGTAACCAACAATTTTCGATTCAAAGACCCCTAAACTCACAACATTAAAACAGCCTTAATACCCACCCACCACGACTTAGGGAACTGAGCGGAAGAGGGGGCAGAAAGATTGTGAGAGCCGTGGTGGGGGAGAATATTAGAGGCATGGCACCCCTCAGTAACAACAGAGTTGTGTCAGAGAACCCGGCTGAATACTAGGCTATCCATGGTCCCCTACCACAGAGACTGATCCAGACGGCCCACGGAGGAGGATATCCAGCTGACTGGGGATGGGGAAGGGGGGCAACGAGGAATTGGGAATAACAACTCATTGTTGGCCCACTAAACAATGTAACTCATTATGGACAATAAAAAAAAGGCTTCATGTGTTTATTACTGAACCCATCTAGTAGCACAGAACATAGAAACCAAATAAAATCAGATTTCCATGTCCATCTGTCTAGGTAGATATGGTTTGATTTAGCACAAACCATGTGATACCTGGGGTGCAGGTCCTCTTGGCCTCTGCTGGCTTCTTTCCTAATGTCTTCGATGAAGTTCTACCTGATTTAATTCCCACTTTGCATCGGAATCCACTGGACTCTTCTTTTGTTTCTTGGGCAGGAGGAATACTTTGATCCTGAAAGTCCTCTGAGAAGACAAGCTCATGAGGCATGGCTTCTAGTACACAGACCATGATGGCAGAGTCGAGAAGAGGGGGATGTGGGCCAGAGGGCATGTTTAGTGGGCAATGCTGAGGATCAGGGTGGTCTATCCTATTCCTTGCCACGAAGCCTCCATCTCTGAACAGAAGCAGGAAGAGAGCATGGATGACGATGACGCCCATTCTGTCCCTCTCTCTCACATTTGGAATTTGATTCCACTATTGGTTACAAATATTTTGCTATCTTCACTGGCTGGGTTAATTATCATGATATAAATACAGAACACAGTTTGTAAAGATGTATCCTTTGGGACACTGGTAATACTTCTGAAGGCATAGCTCAATGAAATACCACAGCCATTCTATTCTAAATGTACTTAAGATTTAGACTATCCAAATTCACCCAGCAAAAGTCCCTCAGGAATTGGCTAGCCTTCATAAGAAGATGAGGAAGAAGAAGTCTGCTCTGCTTCTATCTGCTTATGAACTGTTTGGCCAGCAAAGACCTTTTCCCAATGGGAAGCAGTGTGTGGCTCAGGCAACCTGTAACACAAGTGGTCTTAAGGTCTGTCACTCCACACTTAAAATGTATAGCAACGCCAAGTATTATGTTGGGTCATGTTGTAATGGGAGAGTTGGGGTTTCCAGAAAGTTGGGGTTCCAAGCTGATTCCAATGCACCTTAAAACTTAAGAGTACCTGGATTCTTATTCTATAAAATTGAAGAATTAAAATTATAGACCACCAGAGGATAAAGAATAGTGGGAGACTTTATTTAAAAAGAAATGAGAAGTCCCAGAGATCTCGAGCCACTAGTGAGGAGAGAGCACATGGGGGAGGTTTTTAGCCGCATCTCTATAAGATCCGTGCTGGCCAGCCAAACAAAAGAAAGAGGAAAGATCTGTGGGCTCCCATCATGAGGAAAAAAAAGGTTCATGTGGGAAAGAACCCTGAGACCCCTCACAGGCAGCTCTGGCTCTGGTGAGGGGGCCTTACCTGGGCCTGGAGATTCAGATGTCTCTCTGCTGGGCAGACATGAGGAAAAGGGGGAGAAACTTTCTTCTCTAGCTGATTACATCTCTGGGCCAGGTGAGCCAGAGAGTCAGCTTGTTGGTCTATCTTTGACCAATCAGTTTTAGGATTAGGTCTAAACTCTAGTAAGAGACACCTCCCACTCTAGCGGTGGGGGTCAGGAATGAGGTAAGTGGTTACCTTTGGGTCCCAGTCACCCTAACCTGTCTCAGTGTCAGTCTAAATACTTGAACTTTTGTTTCCTTGGAAGAAAATATTTGTTTTCCTTAGCTTTTTAGGGAATGCTATGGTTTGGACCTAAACTATCTCCACAAAAGGCTCATACATTGAAGGCTTGGTCCCTATGTGATGGTGCTGTTGATTGGTGATTGGATCATGGGGATACTGACATCAATGGATTCATCATTGATAAATTTATAGTTGAATGGACTATTAGGAAGTGGAGCAGGTTGGAGAATGTCAGTCCCTGGAAGAGTGTCTTTGAAGAGCTTACCATGTCCCTGTCCCCTCCTGTCTCTCTCTCTGCCTCTCCTCTGCCATGTTGAAGAGATGTTTTGCTCTGCTGTGGCCTGATGGCCCCACCATGGGGAACCATGAAATCTCAAGTCAATTTTTTCTTCTTTGAAATTATTTTTCTTTGGTATTTTATCAGACAGAAAACTGACAAACCTATGGTCTTAGAATCAACAATTCTTTACTATTTAATAATATTTATTGATATGATTATGTAAAATAATTCTGTTGTTGCCTTCTGTCTCAGAGAGTGGGTTTCAGAGGACTTTTTCTGGCTCTCAGCCTAACTCCATAGAAGGCCTGGTACTTATCTGATAGGCTCATGTGGCCTTTGAAGCTTTCTGGAAAGTTCTTTACAGTTCATTGACTGCAATGGGTTCTGGCACAACCAGTTTGTAGGAAGTATTTCAACAGCCTTAGGGGACTAGGAAGATAAGAGAGAAAAGTTTCCACAGCTCCAGAATCAGAGAGAGAGAGAGAGAGAGAGAGAGAGAGAGAGAGAGAGAGAGAGAGACAGCATTCCAACAGGTGAGATGTCTATTATTTATAGATCAAGAAGCTTACATGTGACACTATAAAAATAATTATTCTTGGCCAAAGCATGTCTTCTAAGAGCCAAGTTCTATTTCTGTCTAGGTTCCAGGCCATTCATTCAGTTGTTAGGTTCAGACTTGCAAGCCAAGAGGCATAGAACTACCCTTGGGCCTTTAGGAGATTGAGAGAGCTGGACCAAGTGTCTAGAACAATAGTCAGCTAAGGAGATAGGCCAGGGATTTGTTTGGAGTGGAGTCATTCTTTTATTTTGAAACTGCTGCACACGCCCTGGAGGTTGGGGTGGGAAGGATAGAGTTGAGGGAAAGGGGAAGCTTTGGAAGTCAAGGGCATTCTCATTTCAGATCTAGCCTCTTGTTGACCATGGTTCCTAGAAAGACTGAGGCTGACCAAACAAATGTTTCATAGAAGACTGGCCTCCTTTATAGTTACCATTGCCTGGATGACTAAACACTTTTCAATATGCAGGTAGGAGGGAGGCAAGGCTATGCCACATCATTTAGGAAGAGACTCGACAGATTCTATCATTCACTTTCATTCATGTCCAAAAAGTCAAACTACGTTCTTTACTTTAGCATTTACAGATCTGCTGTTCTTCTCCTCATAGCTATTTACATTCCAGTGGGCTAGGAAAAGGAGGAGAGAAGTGTCCTCATATCATTACCCCTGTTTCACAGGTGGGAACAATGAATGAATAAGTACTTTTCTCCGAAGGGTTGTAAGAGCACTGAGCGTAGACTCTAGGGCCCAACCCAGCTCTTGTGAGGAAGAAATGAGTTAATATGTATGAACTGCACCAAATTCATTCAAAGAGTAGGCTCGCATAAATCCGAGCTGTCATTAATAAGAATCGTGTCCCATGCATCTTGGTTCCCCCCATTATTCATGAATGACAGCATGGTAAGGTAGAACTTCAAGAAGATGCAATTAAATTTACTCAAGCATTTGTAAAATAGATGTTTCAAAAGTGTTGAGCATGCAGAATTTAAAAAAAATTAAAAGAACACAGACATATAATTTGAGACATATTTTTGGGTCCAAGGTGCAGTAGTAGAATTAGAATTCCTGCTGAGATTCAAAGGAAGAGCAGAGAATAAGGAGGCCTCTGAGAAGAAGCCTGGGAATATTTTAAAGGCAGAAACTGCTACCTTGGAGATTTTAAATTTGGCATATTCGACACTCTCAAGGAGTTTCTCCCTGTTACAAACAGCAAGGACATGAATCCCAAAGAGAAGTGTTAGAGAGAATCAGGCTTGCCTTCTGGGGTCTCGTAATTTAACTCTGTGGATACTGGACTCCATGCCCTCATCCAGACCAATACTCAGCACAACTACCCCCAAAGTGAAATTATTTATTTTTATCACCCCTCCTTCTTTCTTTCTTTTGCATTATTAATTATTAAGGGGTTCTTTGCTGTTTTTTTTTGTTTTGTTTTGTTTTGTTTTTCAAGGTAAGGTCTCACTATAGCCCAGGCTGACCTGGAATTGTGGTCTCAGGCTGGCCTTGAACTCAAGGCAATCCTACCTCTGCCTCTGAAGTGCTGGGATTAAAGGCATGCACCACCATGCCCAGCTCATTATTAAGGTTTTAAGGTTCACTGTGATGTTATTTTGACTCCTCACATCAGTTCAGGGCAGTTCAGTTTACATGGTCATGTGTCTATATGCTTAGCTCTGCATGGCTCCTGTATGTACTGAATGAAGACATGCTGTGTTGAGTTTGATCTTATTGAGGCTCAGCACTGTGCCAGCCACCAAATAGGGCCTTTATAGATGGTCATTTATTGTGTAAACTTCTGGAGCTTTGATACAATCCAGGGTTACAATGCTATAGAGTACAGACTAAGAAAGACTGAGAATGCATAGAAAAGTAATCTTTGATTTATAGTAAATAATGTGGAGCATGTCTGAAGAAGAGTCCCAATGCCAACCTCTGCCCTCTACATGCACACATGTACCCACTCATGTGCCTAGAAGAACATGTGTTTGCATATGCACGCACACACTACAAGGCATTATATTTCTTCTGTTGAAAACAGGTAGAGATTACTGTGGATGATATCAGTGCACAAAATGAGATTCTCTTCCATAAAAATGATAGGGCAGGGAGTACAATAAGAGAATTATCACTCGTCCATGAAGCCATCTTTCACACCTATGGGTGGTCTGCACTCCACCTTCTCAGAGCCTTCTCCACACTGGTAAACTCATCTTGCATAGAACATGGGCGCTGTGATTGTAATTAAGACACTGAAGGATATATCACAAAGTCAACTCTCAGTGAATGTTGAGGTTAATTCAATTTAAAAATAAATTAAGAACTATCAGATAAAAGTGCAACCAGGTCCAAGGTAAACAAGGAAAAGTATGGAAATTCAATTAGATCCAGGTTCTGGGCTATGTTCTCAGAAAGGCAGAGATGAGGCTTTAGTAAGCAGGAATCTTCCATCCTCCATGAAGATGCCAAGGTCTGGCCCGCTGAGTTATGCACATGAACTTGAAGTCTGGCCCTAGGGAAAACCAAAGGCTGACATAGCCTTGTCTGGTCTGCTTATTTGAACTTCTGGTTCTATTTTTGTTTCAAGTGGTCCCAAGACACATGATAGAAGATATACAGAACTGAAATTTAAGAGATACGGGTTCTCTGCTCCCTTAATGACTAGAAAAACTCTTAAGTTCCCTCCAAAGAGGTTTTAGAATTGCCTCACTCTGTCTGAATTCCATTTTCTTATAAGAATGTTTTCTTAACAGCTATGATATACAGGGAATTTGCCTTTAAAAACATAAATAGAGCACTTTGTCTGATGTTCTAAACAGTCTAGAGTCTTTATATACTGAACCAAGAAGGAGAGCTGTTCTGAGTCTCCATGCCGTAGAGTTTAGGATGGCAGATTGTATCATGAACAGGGGATCACCATGTCTACAAAAACCCTTGATTCTTACATGGAACAAAAGTATCTTGATAAGTTTCTTAGACAATTAGAAAAAAATACTGTTGGGAAAGGACAAGGATTATTTGTCAAAATTAATACAGGAGAAATTAAAATCTAGAAAGAACAGCTAATTCACAAACACACTGAAAATAAAGTCCTCACTCCAACTCAAATATCCTTTCTGAACATTCCAAAGAAGGAAGCATCAGTGTGTCCAGTGACCATGGCCTCAGAGCGCTGTGCAATGAGACAGTCCTGAGACAACTTATCTGTCATGGTCACGGCTGAAATCAGATCTTCTAAAAATGTTGGTAATGTCAATAGGTATAGAAAGAAATCACATGAACCTTCCTAGGTTCCCTGTGGTTGAGCAATTCCTTTCCAACTTTTCATTCTTTTCTGTCTTTCACTTCAGGCTTTCTCGCATCAGCTTCCTTTTTCAGGAGTTAAGAAATATATAAAACTTAAAAATAATCAAAGACCAACATATAGAAAATCTTATTAGGAAAGCCTTATCTGGTCTTACTCATTATGTAAGGAAATTATTATTCTTTATGTAAATTTAATTTAGCTTTTATTTATTTGTGTGTGTAAGTGTGCATTGTGTGTGTGTGTGTGTGTGTGTGTGTGTGTGTGTGCACGCATGACAGGCTCTCTTGCCACTGCAAACAAAATTCCTTGCTGACTATATATTGGTGGCTGGCGAATTGAACCCAGGTTATCAGGCTTTGTAAGCAAGTTACTTTGACCACTAAACAATCTCACCAGAGCCTCTTAAATGAGTGCACATGTACTCTTAAATGAGTGCACATTTTCATATACTTAAAAAGCACTGATATTTCATCTTTTTTAAGTTTATTATTATTATTATTATTATTGTTGTTGTTTTTTCAAGGCAGGGTTTTGCTCTTACTCAGGCTGACCTAGAATTCACTATGTAGTCTCAGGGTGGCCTCAAACACATAGGAATCCTCCTACCTCTGCCTCTGCTGGGATTAAAGGCATGCACCACCATGCACGGCTGATATTTATCTTGGATTATTTGTTTTTCTGGTATGTGTATTGTGTGTGATGTGTATGTTATGTTCACCTGTTTTCTTGAGATGGAGTCATTTTCACCATTTTTTTTTTGGTCCATAGTGATTCTCCAGTCTGTGTCTCCCCCTGCCCAGAGCAGAGCCAGGGTACCGACATGTGTGACCATGTCTAGTGGTTTACATGGATACTGGGAAACTGAACTCAGGCAGGTCCTCTTAGACCCTCAAGACCCAGCAAGTGTTCTTGTCACTTGACCACCTCCTTGGCTCTAATATTTTAATTTTTTTTTCTTTTTTTTTTCAAGATAGGCTCTTGCTCTAGCCCAGGCTGACTTGGAATTTACTTTGTAGTCTCAGGGCGGCCTCCAACCCATGGAGATCCTCCTGCCTCTGCCTCCAGAGTGCTGGGATTAAAGGCATTTGCCACCACGCCCGGCCTTAGATTAATTTTAAATTGGCATACAAAATAATGGATTTCATTAAGGCATTTTTGTGCCTATATGTCATTATACTTTGCTCTTATTCATTCTTTCCTCCACTACTCTCACATACATGGATATTTTAGAATACATATATACAAGTTCAATATTCTTGTAAAATTATCTAAGGATGTGTATATATACAAATATATATGTATGTAAGTAAGAGTATACATAAGTATGTATATGATAGATACACAATATCTATCATCTATCTACCTATCTTCCAGTCCAGCTAAGAAATCCATTTTGAGATCAACTGCTGCTCTCTCCTTGGACTTGATATATAGCCGAAAATCCAACCTCCATTAACACAGATCTCTCCTGGGAAACATCACAGAAAACTTTATTTACCTTTCTCTACATTTTTCTGCTGAAATATTGCCTTCACTCAATCATTAGGAAATGAGAGTGAGAGAGAGGAGAGAAAGAACATCTTTACTTCTTTAGGACTAAGTAATTTTCTTATGCTCTGTATTTTTAATTTTTTGGAAAAAAGGGAAGAAAAAAGAGAATGAAGGAAAAAAGAACAACTTTTGAAAAGGAAAGGAAAGAAGGAAAAGAGGAGAAAGTGAGAAAGATAGGATGGATGGATAGATGGTAGAAGAAAAGAAAGGAAGGGAGGGAGGGAGTAAGGAAGGAAGAAAGGAAGGAAGGAAAGAAGGAAGGACAGAAGTAACACACACACACACAGGTGCATGTGCACATTTTTTTTAAAGAGAAAAAAATTGAACACCTGTGGAATGCCTTATGTAGTCAGGAGACAGTGTTTCCCAAGGATTTCAAGCAACAGAAGAACCAGTAGTGGTTTTTAAAAAAATTGTTTTAAAATTATTTTAAATTTGTTGGATTTTGTTACCTTTAGATGCAATTGTTTGCGCTCCTCCCCTGTAGCAGGTGTTCTCGCCAGCATGGCCAGAGAGGGTCATTGGATTCCCACTTCTCTGCCTGTTCTTTGAGCCAGAGTCTCTCACTGACACCAAAGTTTGCTGTCCCCTGGTCTCTGCTGCCCTTTGTGGATTGGGGCTACAGGTGCATGTGGCCATGCCCAACTGGCTCTGTGGGGTCTGGAGAGTCAAAACAGGTAGTTTTCAAGTCCCCTCAGGTCCTCATACTTGTGCAGGAAGTACCCAACACCTGAGCCAGCTCCCCACTTCCAGTTTCATTTTTAAATCGCTAGTTTCTTATTTTTAAAAATGTTTTCTATAAAATTTCAAACAAAACACAGCAGTTTAGGAGACTTTTAGGTGAAGTTTGGTAGAAAGTCCTGCTGAGAATTCAGTCATCTTATTTGTTGTTCCCTCCTAAGATGGAAATCAAGGAGAATGGGGACACTGTCCTAATGTGTTCCTGCACCTGCCCCAATATTTTCAGGGTGTAGTTACCTAACAGTACAAAAAGATCCTGGCTAGACAGGAAGGGCTCTAGCGCACAATTTCAGGAAAGAACCCTTCATGATAGAGGAGCTAATATTGCCATTTTCTTAGGCAATCGAAATCCTTTGTGAGAGTCCACAAGACAATCCCGGTTGCAAACATACATTTGTACTGGATACATGGCCCTGCCAGGCACTGTTCCTCCCCAGGAAGTAGAGGGCTCACCCCCAGCTTCTAATAGAAATTATTTCCCGCCTTTCACAGGCATATACAAATCCACCATAATTTGGAGCTACCATGTGAGGAAGTCTGGTGTTTAACATCCATCTATCTATTCCATGGATTTATTACCTTTTTATAAGGTAATTCTCCTATGGATTGGATTTAGCCAAAGCTCAGTGTCAGGTCATGATATAGCTTCAATCTAAAATGTCCATCAAGAGCTCACGTTATGAATGCTCAGCCCCTCACTGGTGGTAGATTTTTTTATAACTTTAATTTTAAGAGAGGGGTAGAAAAGAGACAGACAGAAAGAATGGGTGTGCCAGGATCTTCAGCCAGCCAGCGCTGCAAACAAACTCTAGATGAATGTGCCACTTTGTGCATCTGGCTTTATGCGGGTACTGGGGCATTGAACCTGGGTGGATAGACTTTGCAGACAAGTGTGTTAACCACTGAGCAATCTCTTCAGATCAGGTGGTGCTATTTTGAAGGCAGTGGAGTCTTTACAAAGTGTAAAGACTTTTGGGCAGAAGGTCACTAGGGATGGGCCCTTGAAGGTTATACCCTCCTCTGGTTCTCTTCTATCTCTTTGCTTCCTGGCCAGCCACCATATAAAGACACACACCTTTTTCTATGGCTGCCAGAGAAGGAGCCCCTCGGTCCTGCCTTCCCTGTCCTGATGGGCTGAAATCCCTCTGAAACTGTGATGGAGGAGCTGATCGGGGGTGGGGAGGGGGGGATTTGGGGAATTCGGGATAACAACGCATGGTTTGTCCACTAAATAATGTAACTCATTAGGGACAATAAATATATATTTAAAAAAAAGATAAATATTTCCCCCTTAAGTTGCTCCTGTCAGGTATTTGGTCACAGTGATGCAAAGGTAGCTAATACAGGTGGGAAGGGAAAGCTGTTACTTCCTGCTCTTCTTTTCTTCCCAGCCCCCAGTATTACTGGTATTTCTCTTGATTTTAACAGGCCACTCAGAAAGTCTTTAACTGAATACAGCTTCCACATGGCCAGGTATGTACTTCATCCTTTCCTCTCACATCTCCATATCCTCTGATCTAGGGTTGCCTGCGGCAATGTTATTAGTAAGTGTAAGTCTCAATAATGAAATTCTCTTACAAGTCTGATGTGTATACAATGAAGTGAAATCTACTACCTGAACATGGTAAAGACCCCATGCTGATTCCTAAAGCTCAAAAGGCAAGGATGATTTTTAGATTTAGTTTGCTCTAATATGACTGAACCTAAGAGTGCCTGCTTTATAAGTCAACAAGACCTGAGAGCTGGGTGCTTAGGGCGTCATTCCAACCTAGACTAGAGTATCAAGAAAGAGACTTGATATAGCTCACTCCTGTCTGATACTCACGGCGCATTAAGTATCATAGCAGGCCAAGAGGTTGATCACTGTGAATTCTAAGTTCTCTCCTCAACGATGTGTTGTGATCAATTCCCAGCAGAAGCTTTTCATATCCGACCACAGTATTGTAAGCAAATAAATAAATACAAGGGGATTTACTTTGTGTTCTCATCAGGAAGACTTCAGAAGCGAGAGTCTGGAATCCTGGGAAGATTTTAGTCCCTTCCTGATTCTTCGGCTAAGATGTATTGGTAAGATGGCACATCAGCCACTTTGCCAATTGGAGAAATCCTGGTCATCATAAGCAACAGAGCGAGAAGACTGAAAGAACACTGTGTGCTGAAAGAGACGAGGCTGAAGGGAGACTCTTCTTAGCAGCAACTGATGCTATGACAGTGGTCTGGGCTCTCACAGAGCCCACAAAGAGCTGTGATAAAAGGAACTCATCTTGTTTGCTTAAACCCACAGATCTTTTCTAATAGGAGCAGGATATAACACACACGCAGGAAGGGAAGCTCTAAGGGAAGATGTTCTCCTTTCACAATAAGATATGGAAATGCTCGAGCTATTATAGCCATGTTTTTATTAGGTCATTTGGGTAGGAAGTCAAGAGCCAATGGTATCCAAAATTAACGATAGCCATGATGGTAGCATCTGATGTCAGGAGAAGAAGGCTAGGGTTGTAGACAAATAGGACAATGGAGTTATGAAGCATAGCTGGAGATGAAAGTCTATTTGGGATCTTTTATGCTAAAAAGGCAGAGTACTTATCCATGGAATTGTTTGAACTTCCTGACATTAGAGCTATCCTGAGACTCAATTAGAGAAAAGCTAGCTGTGTGTAGTGGTGCATGCCTGTAGTCCCAGCTACTCTGGAGGCTGAGGCAGGAGAATTGCTTGAGTCCAGGAGTTCTGGGCTGCAGTGCACTATTCAGATCAGGTGTCTCCACTAAGTTCAGCATCAGTATGGTGACCTCCCAGGAGAAAATATAGAAGATTTTAGTCTAGAGAGTTTAAAGATAACCTGGAAAAACTCCACCAAGTATCTTATAGAAAACCAAATAGACAAGAGGTCAGTTGAGAGCAAGATTGCAGATGATGAGACCATCTGGGTATGGATTTGAAACCCATTTATGCCACCTAATATTCTGGAAACGTGCAGAAAAATACCCTTACTGAACTTTTGACTCATGATCTATGAAACCGGGATAGTAATATCTTCTACGGTAAATTTTCTGTGCTCTAATGAGACAAGGAATGTAAATAATCACAAATTATACTTCCCCACTTTCCTTTTTACCCCTCTTCTATGAGTTAGTAGAATACTGACTTTATGTACTATCTGGCAAGTCGATTAAATAGAATAGTTGAACAACTATTCCTGCTGGGAAACACTGAAGGTATATAGAAGGACCAGAAATTGATCCCCAGAACCCATGCAAAAATGTCAGGTGTAGTAGCGCACTTTTAATCACAACACTGGGGAAGCAGAAATAGAAAGCTCCCTGGCGCCTGCTGGACAATCAGTTTAACCTAAGAGGCAAACTAACCCAATGAAAGAACCTGTCTAAAGGAGGTGGACAGCATTTCTGAGAAAGAGAAAGACATATGAGGTTGCCTCCGGCCTCCACGTGCACATGCATACACGCGCAAGCACACCCACATGTAGACATGCACAAATTGATAAAATAAGAAAATAAGTAAATATGATGCTTTGAACTATGGGTTTTTTTTTAAAGACTCAAAACTCATCAAAGTAGAAAATCAGAGGCTGCTGGAGAGCTCAATACTAAAGCAGGCTTTTAACTCTCCCTAAAAGGCTCAGGGAACATTGCAAAAGAGGGAGTGGGAAGAATGTAAGAGCCACAGGGTGGGAAAATATACCCTGAGACATTGCCCCCTACACTGTGACCGACTGGTACATGATGACCACAGTGTGAATAACTATAACCCAAATGAGGTGGTCCCTCAGTGGAATGGGGGCAGGAGAAAAGGAACATAAGCATATATAACTAATATGCAATATGGTCATACAATAAAGTTCTTAATTAATAAAAATATTTTTAAAAGATATGTTTACCTATAACCTCAAAATTGGGCCCATTTGTGAGGAGGAAAGGTGGGGCTTTGTGGATGTAACTCAGAAAGGGATCTCAATGACATCCTGTGGATAGGGAAGGCCCTGTGTCCAATGGCAATCTCCATTATGAGAGAACAGGAGAAAACACTGCACTTAGGGACAAGGCATGTTGACCTTTGAAGAGCGTGATGGTTAGGTTTTGCTGTCAACTTGGATCTTTTTAATTATCTTGGGTGGGTCTCTGAGGATGTGCACAGGAAGGCAGCCTCTCAGCAAGGGGCACGATGTAAAGAAGCTCAAAGAAGCTGGAAGTAAACATCCTTTCCTGTGTGGGCCATGCAGGAAGGAAATTCCAGAGACTCAGGAAGCCATTAAGTCTGGGGAAGGATTGTAAGACCCCACCCTAAGGCTACCTCTCCTTGGCCCTCCTGCCTGTTTGCTAGTGTGTGTATGGTGTTGGTGATGGGTTTTTCTCTTTTCTCAGACCTGTGAAAGAGGGCAAACCTCTTTTACTGTTACGGAACTTCCCCTCAATCTGTAGTTTCAATAAATACTTTCCTCCTCCAAATTGTACCTGGTTTGAAGATTCATCCCAGTGGCTTGTGGCTGACTACGACAAAGAGAGAGGCAGGGACTTTAGTTCCTTCAAGCCAAAGAATGCCAAGGACTTCAGGCAAACACAAGAAGTTAGGACATAAGCATGAAACAGATCCTCTCTCAGCTTCCAGAAAGAAACAACCATATCAATATCTTAACCTTGGAAGAGGGGGCAGAAAGATTATAAGAGCCATGGTGAGGGAGAATATCCAGAGACATTACCCCCCTCAGCAACAATACACGAAGGGGAAGAAAAACAAAAGAGAACAAAAAACTGGCTCCCTCTGGTGCAGTTCATAACCCCCTAACCTATGGACCGATCCAATAGGTGCAATGAGGAAGGACCCCAGTGGGTAGGGGACAGAGAGGAGGGAAACAGGGACACAATCACAAGATTTGATCATACCATGTATATACTTATTCATAATAAAGATATTAAAAAATAAATTTTTAAAAAGCAAACATAAAAACTGTGTTAATAAATTTCTTCTTTAAAAATTTGGGGCACTTTAATATATGAACATACTGTAATTTCATTGCATTCCCATCGCATTATCCTGGTAGGTCCCCTCTCCCTTTCCCTTATTTCACAGAGGAACACCTCTTTCAAAGTAATCCTTTCTCTGGTCAACCATCCTTTTGTCCTCCTCCATCTTCTACTTCAAAATGTTTATGAGAAAGTTACCCAGGCCATGATAATTTGTTGCAAGAGCCCTGGGAAATTAAAACACTATGTATTCAAATCCCATTCCTCCCCACAGGGGGAGGGGAGAGAGAGAGAGAGAGAGAGAGAGAGAGAGAGAGAGAGAGAGAGAGAGAGGGAGAGAGAGAGAGCCACCAAAACAAATACAAAATATAAGACTTTTTCAGTGAAAACAACATGATATTGCTAAGAGAACTTTGAAAAGCTTTGAAGAAACACAGTGATATACGAATTTTATGGAAGACCCTAATACTATACCTGGTGGGGCTCAGAAAATGTTGAAGAGGAGGTTACAGAGAGAATATTATTACTGCTTCACTGTCAGCCAGTGAAGCCTCTCCATGGAGATTGCAGTAGACACTGAGGAGACTCAAAACAAAACACTTCCAAACTGAAAATGAGAGGGTGTTGAGGATTCAGCACTAAGA
>PVHP010030445.1:0-21673 GCA_004024765.1 Zapus hudsonius | reverse complement strand
GGTGCTTGACATATGAACTTCTTGTGGCTTGCTACAAGATGGCCAGCACTGACTGGGGTCCTGCTGAGGGGACCCATCCTCACATTCCTCCCACCTCCCTTAGCTACCCCACCTCTTCTCTCAGCCCATAGAGAGAAGAGAGGATAATTCAATAACCACCCAGAAAGGAAGAGATAGATTTGTGCCTACACAAAGCATACTGGGGAGTGAATATAACCCACTGTGTCCCCTCCTGCCATATCCAGCTAAGCAACCTTGGGGCCAAGGCTCTTAGGAACCATCAAAGTCTGGGAATGAAGCTGTAATAGACCAGTGACAGCAGGGAGAGAGAGTGATTGGTGGGATGAACACTCAGAGAAGATAAAGCCACAGTCCTATTCATATTAAATGCTTTTCGGTTTTTATCGTAATTAAATGTTTTAAAAATGTTAATGGGAGAAATTGAACTTGACTTCCCCATTTTCTCTAGATCCTGCAATTATGCTTAAGGCCTGTCTTGAAAGGATGCCAGAGGGTGATGGATTAACTCTAAAATAAATCAAATTTCCCTTGCCACTGAGTTAGGGAAATACAATAAGCATTCCATCCTGCCTCTGGAGATGAGGAGTTACATCGCCTTTTCCACAGTCGTTCTGCTAGGCATGGACTGTGGAGGAAGCTCACTAATGAAGTGTCATAAACCAAACTCCATCAGGGCAATAAACCTGCGTTGCCACAGCGCAGTGGGTGAAACGGACTGGGCAGCATTTCTGTCGAGCTGCCTGCTTCCTTTTGCCAAAGCTTCCTCCCAGTAAATATCTAGCTAGCAGCTCTTGGAAATGAGCTGGGCAACATGCCACCCAGACTCCCAGCTTGCCAGGATGGGCAGTGCAAAAGGCCAAGCACCTGCTCCCTCCTCTCTTGCTGGTGTGGGGGGAGGGGATCTCTGGGTGGGATTCAGGAGAACCAGTACTCCATCAGTACCCAGACCTGAGTCAGCAGCAGAAACTCCAATCTGTGCTTAGAAATACTGAAACCAGAGTGTGAGCTGGAATAGGCCAAGTGCAGCCCCTGGCCTGCTGTGCTCAGTGAACAAAAAAAAATCATCTGAACTTCTTAGAAGTGGAATCAATTATTTTACAAGATTTGAAACAGACAAATAGAAATGAAGACAGCCAGATCTGATGATGCTAATCAAAAATCCTAGTTATGCAATAGGCTGAGGCAGGTGGATCACAAATTCCAGAGAGCCTAGTCTGTTCGTGGAGACCTTATCTCAAAATACAAAGTAAGAAGGGGACTGGGCTCTGGTAGAGTGCTTGCCTGCTATTCATGAAACCATAGATCCAATCCACAGTCCTGGAAAAACAAACAAGGGTTTATAACACCCGAATCCCCCATGGTTCCATCCTTCCTGTATCCATCCATTCCCTCTCTTTCCCTGCCCCTTGAAACTTGTCACATCCACCTTTCAGTCACATTTATAAGCACCTTACTGGCATCACTTCCAGGAATGTTTGCATAGGATGGAGAACAAAGATAAACTAGGGGCTGGGAATATAGCTCACCTGTAGAGGGTACATGTCTATAATCCCAGCATTGAAAAGGCAGTGGCAAGAGGATCAGGAGTTCAAGGTCATCTTCAGAGGCCAGCTTGGGTTTCTGAAGACTCTGTCACAGAGAGAAAGAAAGAGAGAAAGAGAAACAGAAAGGAGAGAGAAGCCTCGAGTTATAGAAACAAAAGTTTTAGTGTAGGTGTTTCAGGCCAAGTTAGGAAAGATTTTTCTTGGCATTAAGGTTTTCTAGTAGTTTAATATTCTAGCTACATATGAAGGCCTTTCTTATAATATCTACATCATCTATATGTTATTTTAATCTGTGCCGTGGTACTAGGTGAGCCTGAACCCAGCGCCCCGTCTCTGGAGAGCTTTCTTTACATGGACATAGTCCTACCCTTCGATGCTTTCACATATTCATGCTCAGCCCTCCTCTGAGGACGTCAGAGCAGCCTAAGGCAGATTTTAGCCATTAAAGTTGCCTCCCTTCAGACTCCTGAAATCTCTCCTCCCTTTCTCAGTTGAGCATGTTTCAAGTTACTTTTTTATATTCTTAAACAGTTTTATTTATTTATTTGTAAGGGAGAGAGAAAGACAGAAAGACAGAAAGAGACAGACAGACAGACAAAAAGAAAGAAGAAAGAAAGAAACAAAGAAAGAAAGAAGCAAAGAAAGAAAGGAACAAAGAAAAAAAGGAACAAAGAAAGAAAGAAACAGAACATGAATGGGCTCATCAGGGTCTCTAGCCACTGTAAACGAACTCCAGATGCATGCACCACTTTGTGCATCTGGCTTTACGTGGGTACTGGGGAATCAAATCCGGGTTGTTAGGCTTTGCCAACAAGTGCCTTAACTGCTGAGCCATCTCCCCAGCCCTCAAGTTACTTTTATTAAACTTATCTTCTCTCCTCTGTTCCAGTTGGACTCAGCTTCTTCATGTGATGTGCAGAATGAAAGGCCAGGTTCCCAAGGACCAGCAGATGGTCAGGCAGGGTGGAAGAGTGCCTCCTACACTGCAGACTCTGCTTCTCTTATTACAACCCAAGATCCAAGCAGCAGCACAGGAGATGTCAGAACACAGTTGCTCATTCTGTTGATGTAAGCTACCAAGCTGGCTCACAGATCGCTCCTAAGCCATGACTCTCTTTCCTAAAGCCATGCTATCAGATACATGTGTTAAATATCACCTTGCCCAATTCCACTCTTTAATCCAACTTTTCAGAACTTATCTAATATTTTGGTATGTGCATGTGTAGTATGTGGTGTGTGTGAGGTGCTTGTGTATATGGGTGTATAGATGCAAATGCCCCATGTACCTGCCTTTGGAGGCCAGAGAGAACATTGGTGTCTTCTTCTGTAGCTCATCCACATATTTCCTTGCAACAGAATCTCATCCCTTTTTGAATCTGGAGCTGCTGTTTCTTGTGAGCGCCAGCCCCACACGTCTAGGGTTACAGACATATGTGGCCTCACCCAGCTGTAAATGTGGGTGCTGGAGAATTGGACTAAGGGTGAATCAGGTCCTTATCCTTGAGATGCAAGCATTCTTATCTTATGAGCCATCTCCCCAGCCTCCACTGCTCTATTTATTATTTATCACTATAAAGAGAGATATAGGAATAGGTATAGATCTAGGCCTAGATAATATAGAGAGATGGCAAGTTTTACTCAGCTATCTGTTTCCAACTAAGTCACAAGTAATGGGAGGCATCCTATTCAGACAACTACAGGTAAGTTTTCTCCACCGTCATTAGGTAGGTCCCAGATGTTTGATGCCCAGATGTTGAGTGAATTACTTAAGTGCCTGTATACTGTGAATCCAGTGCATGTATTTCTGGTTTGTCCACACCTCGTTCACAGGAGTCCTGTTGTTTGGCTGAGGAAGTTCCTAAGTCCTAAGTACTATGCATGTTCTGGATTTATCAGTCTACCATGACCCTGTCTGAGAGAGAAGAAGCAACAGTTCTCCTCAGTAGATGTCTCCATGTTGGTCATGGGACTTCAGTGTATTTTTCTAGGTGCTTCTGAGCATATCCAGTATACAACCTGGAAGAGTCTGGGCCATCTAATAGCAAGCTTGCAGGTCTGTAATTTGAAGGATCTGCCTGTGAGAAGCATAGTCCTGACCAGAGACAAATGTCACCGAAAGGACCAATACATATTCCCATCACATGATCTGCAGCCTGCACTTGGGTTAATTAACACACAGTGGCCGACACTTGGCAAGCAGGCTATGGCTTGCTTCTCCTCTTCGTTTGAGGCCTAGATCCTGTTCCTACAGATCTTTCCTTTTTCCCTGTGGACTCCAAGTCTCTAGCCCTCAGGAAAGATAGAACCAGAGAGGGTTAGAGTGGCCTCTCCAAATCCCAAGATGGGGCAGGGATACTCAGGTCCTAGGATAGCACTGCCAAAGCTTGCAAAGAAAGGCATTCTGGGCCTGTTGTGGACAGGTCCACACTGTTGGGATGAACATCTAAATCAGGCACAGCTTAGAGGAGGAAGGAGTTTATTTCAAGTTTACAGATCCAAGAGCAAGTTCCATCAGTGGCGCAAGACGCTGCTTCCATCCATCCAAGCAGAGAGAAACAACCAAACAGCTAGCAAAAGCTAAAAGCTGTGAACACAAATGGACAGCAAGCAGCAGGGACCCTGGCAGATCTCAAACAGCTCTGTATACCCTTCGGCTGGAAATCAGATCTGCCCCCAAACACACCTTAGGGCTGGACTCCAGGATCCACTCCCAGTGACACTTCATCCAGCCAGGTGGCTGGAAATCCAAGTTACAAGTTTTAATAAAACACGTGAGTCTATGGGGGACATACATTCAAACTGCCACAGAGCCCGAAGACCCAATCTGCTTTTCCTGGAGCAGGCAAGTAGACCTCATTCCAAAGCCATAGAAGGTTCCTGAAACCCCCTTTCCAGCTTCCCTTTGTTGAGGAAGATGCCTTCTGTCTTCTGAGTGTACCAGGTTTCTTCAAACAGAATGATATTCTCTCCTCTGATTCTTTTGACAAACTTCTTGATTCTTCTATTCCACTCTCATATCCCTGATCCAGAGTATGACCTCACATGTCATCTGGTTTCCTTTACAAATTGCCCACTTGACTGTGGGTCACAACCCCAAATGAGGTTGCATAACTGAATGTGGGAATAAAACAAATGGTTACAGTAAAAGATTTATGAAATCATCACAACCAAAAATCAACTCAAAATCAAATGTATAATGAGCCCAAGGTGTTCCTGGCATCACTCACCCATGCTGTGTGACACAGATTCACTGCAGCCTTGGTTCTGAACACACTTTGCACCACACATGCCTTCACACGAGGCCACACCAAACGACGCTGCTCTAAAGGCCTTGGCTCATATTTAAAACTATTGCATGCTGGGAGTCATAGTGTTTTTACTATGCCTGCAAGGTTTTTGCTTTTCCCTTCAGTAACAACATACAAAGGGGGGTGGAACCGGATTGATTCCTAGGCTCTCCATAACCTCCTACCCCATGGACTGATCCAGTTTACCCACAGAGGAGGATACTCAGCTGATTGATGACAGGGAAGAGGGAAATCGGGGAACTGGGGACACCAATACATTATTTGCTCATTCAGTATATGTAAATATTGATAATAAAGATATATTTTATTTAAAAATAAATAAATAAATAAAATCATAATAGTTTAGTTATGGAAAACAAAGATATAATCTTTCCCTACTCTCATTCCTCAGCATGTAAGTATCAATTTAGCTTATCTTTGGAGTGTATTGTGTTAGATAAATAACCATATTTGTGTGACTAGTATGCTAATTTGCTTTCACATTTAATGAGTGGTAAAATTATATGTATGACAAACAATTGTTTAAAAATAAATCATGTACCTATTTTTTATACCTGTGAGCCTAGAGTTTCATGAAAACTTCTCTGGGTTGGGATGGGGGAAGGAGTTGCAAGAGGAAAAGGTTTAAGAAGCCCTGTCCTAGGACACGTCGCTCCATGAGAGTGTCCATCCTTCACAGGTAGCCATATGCCTCCAAGTTCTTGAACAAACCTTTCTTTCTCACTACTGCCAATATCCACACCTCACCTCCGTTACCTCTTCTCACATCAGCTGGGTGGAAGTAGTCTGATTGAGCTAGTTCACGAACACCCAGTGTGGCTGGACTAAAAGCCTCAAATCTACCCTCAGTGATACACCTCCCAAAATTCCTACAACTTTCCCAAATTGCCACCAGCTGAAGACCAAGTATTCAAAACACATACACCTCAGGGGGACATTTTACATTTAAACCATCAACACATGGCAATCTACCTGTAATCCCAGAATTTAGGAGACAGAGATGGGGGATCCCTGGAGCAAACTGGCTGAGAGAGCCTGCCTCAGTAAATAAGGTAGAGAATCGATCAGTGAAGACATTCAACATCAACCTCTGACCTCTACACATAAATACACAGACATGGACACATCTGCACACATGTGTGCCCCCAAACATATGAACACACACATGTATGCATGACACACACATATAAAACATTTTTAATTTGAGAAACACATGAGGGCTGGGGAGATGTCTCAGCATTTAAAGGTGCTTGCTTGCAAAGCCTTCCAACCTGGGTTTGATTACTCAGTACCCACATATAGCCAGATGCACAAAGTGGTACATGTATCTGGAGATTATTAGCAGCAAGTCTCTCTCTCTCTCTCTCTCTCTCTCTATCTCTATCTCTATCTCTATCTCTCTCTCTGTGTGTGTGTATATGTGTGTGTGTCCTCACAATAAATAATTCTTTTAAAAATACACATGAGCATGATTTCAATGTCATTGAACATTGGTTCTTTATTCAGGAAAGACTAGAATGAACTCATCCACAGGGTGCTACGAATATAAAGTATTTTAGGAAAAAGTTTATGGTTTCGGAGCCATTTGATCCATATTCATGCAAAGTGGACAGTAGTGATAGGATAAAGGACACTGGGGCCATTAGAAGGCCCTGCAGAGCCAGGGACTGCTTGAGTTGTACCTACTGATCCCAAAAGATCCTCCATCTTGAAGTTTTACCTTTTAGCAGGCTGGGGTACCAACTGCTCAGGAAAGTGGCAACACATTTCTGTCTATTTCGAAGGTCAGGTGCACACTGGATTTATGGAAAAGTCATCCCTGCTGGAAACACACTTAGAGAGTCACAGACAGAGCTAGAATACTCTGATGAAACCTACCTGCTTCATGGCAGTATTGGGAATATGAACTAAATGCCTCCTATGTGCCAGGGAAGCTGTTAGACATGGGAAGACAGCAGTGACTACACTTTACAGTTCCTCATTTTGAGATTTGTGATTCAGTGTAGGAAAATTTTAATCTCAGAGATTCTGGACAAATTGTATCTTCAGTCCACTTGAAGATTTCTCTCCCGGGTTTTCTAGCCCTCCCTAAAACTCATGCACTGGACAAAACAAAGCTTCTGACCTCAAGCAATGGTTTAATTTCTGTGTTTTCAGCTCATTTGGCCCAATTTACCTGACTTGATATGTGCACAGTCAGCAGGATTGCAAAGTGTTCACAGATGGAGAAGTGAAGGTGTGGAAAATAGCTTCCCTCCTGGATGTGGTGACTTATCACAGTCCACAGCTTAGGGAGTGGGTAGATTTTGGTGGAAGTTCTGGTTCTGCCCTGAAAAATTTACACAGGGTTTAGTTTTCTCATCTGCAGGGCAGGTGTGACAGTCCGCACACCTATAGGTGAACAGGAAGGTCACAGGACAAAACATTGGGCTTAGGTGCAGCCACATTGTAGGCAATGAACTGTAGCTATCATTACTGAATTAAGCCTCTTGGGTTGCAAAGAGGTTTCTTTACAATTGATCTCCTGACGTGTTGAGCAGAAACCTGGCGTATTTATCTGTGAGTATGTACACAGCGTGTGGTAGTTTTGAGTAAATGTCCCCCAATAGAATTGATTGTAATTGTGAATTGTCTTCAGCCTTCTGGCTGGAGGAAGTGTCACTTTGGCCTGGCCTCCTGGGGTCATGACACCTTTCTAAATTGGATGCAAAATACTAGGGATAGATATGCAAAAGAAAAGCCGGAACTGCAGTCTGGCAGTTCTGCATTTTTGTAAGTTACAGACTGTGCTTGCTTGCTTGAGGTGCTGGTGGTGGGTTTTCTCTCTCTGCTTGCTTCTGTGAAAGGGGGCCAGCCTTTTTCCTTAACTTCCCCTGGGTCTGTTACTTCAATAAATATTTTCCTCCCCAAAATTGTGCCTGGTTTGGAGATTCATCCCAGCAGTGTATGCCTGACTACTACACAATGTCGGAATGAGGTCCTTGAAGACAAGTGCAAGTAGTTGTGAATGATGGGACACACCTGTAATTGAGCACTCAGGAGGCAGAGACAGGAGGATCAGGAGTTCATGACCATCCTCAGCTATATAATGAGTTAAAGGCCAACCTGAGATACTTGAGTCCTTGTCTCAAAAAATACAAGCAGGGGCAGGAGAGATGGCTTAGTGGTTAAGATGTTTGCCTAAAAAACAGAAGGACCTGAGTTTGATTTCCCCAGTACCCACATAAAAGCCAGGTGCACAAGGTGGCGCATGTCTGGAGTTCATTTGCCCTGGCATACTCCATTCTCTCTCTCTCTCTCTCTCTCTCTCTCTCTCTCTCTCTCTCTCTCTCTCTCTCTCAAATCAATCAATCAATAAAATATTAAAATACACAAGCAGAGTCAAGTACCACTCTTGAATCTTTGATCTTTCCTTCACCTACCCACTTAAAGGGTCATAGCAAAGAAGGGAACTCATAAACACTTGCATATGTTCAATCAATTCAGTATGTTTTCGTGTATCTCAAAGCTGTGCCTTGCGCCACTGGGACAGTGGGTGGGTAGCTCTAATGACTAAAACAGTCTCTTTGGGTTCAAAAGAATTAGACTGCAAGCAACAAATGGTCCCACATAGAATAATAAAATACTTGTCTATAACAATCCATGAAATGAGCTGTAAAAAACATCACCAATTTTCTAACCCATTAATAAGCATACACTATAGTTGTGGCAGCTAACCCAACATGTATGATGTGAAAAACAGAGGGTGCTAGACCTTGGGTTTTCAAAACTAAATGTTGAAACTGATGTATTTAATTATCTCACAGTCCAATGGGGGAGAAAAGTAATTATGCATATAAATAGGTACAATGAGAAAAATACATGCAGGACACACAGGTGGGGTGAAGGGGTGAATTAGGAAGTCTTTTCTATATGGTTTAAAAGACAGATGCAGGGCTGAAGAGATGGCTGTGATTAAGGCATTTTCCTGCAAAGCAGAAGGACCAGAGTTCAATTCCCCAATGCCCATATACAGCCAGATGCACAAGAGGGCACATGTGTCTGGAGTTCATTTGCAATGGACTAGGGGCCCTGGCACGCCCATATTCTCTCTCTGCCTGCCTCTCTCTCTCAAATAAATAAATAAAATAAAATAAAATAAAATAAAATAAAAGACAGATGCAGGGCTGGAGAGACGGCTCAGTGGTTAAGGTGCTTGTCTCCAGTACCTAAGGACCCAGGTTCAGTTCCCCAGTACCCATGTAGGCCAATGCATGGGTGGAGTTCATTTGCAGTGGCTAGAGGCCGTGATTTGCCCATTCTCTCTCTCTCTCTCTCTCTCTCTCTCTCTCTCTCTCTCTCTCTCTCTCTCTCTGTCTCTCTCTCTGTATCTCTCTTACAGATATATAAATAAAGAAGACAAATGCATACATCACAGGGGCTCGAGAGGGGAAGTGCAGACCCGGCAGACATACCTGCAGGTACAAAGTGATGGGCTGCACCCAACAGCTTGACACAGTGGAGGAAGGACAGGTAGATCACTGAGGGCCCAGCGAGATTAGAAAGAAAGGTAGGATATAAGGTAGAGAGGGAGGGAAGATCAGTATCGCGGAGGCCTTAGCATACCAAGCTTAGGAACTTTTGTTTTATCCTGAAAGCCACTGGGATCCCTGATGGAGGCTGCAGAGGGACAATCAGATTTGCCTTTTAGAAAAATATAGAGATCACGTGGGCATGAGAGATGGATGCAATGGAGATGGAGAAGGTTTATCTGAACCATTGCCCTGGTGGCAATAAGAGTGATTAGGACAACATTAGAGGAGGAAGGAAGGGGAAGGGGGGAGAGGAAGGGTGAAGGGGAAAGACTGGAATGGATCCGGAAGCGTTAATAAGTTGGGATTTCAAGAGCTTAGTACTGACAGCATGTGGGTAAAGAGGAACTTGGTGATGACTTTAGTTGAAGGTATAAAAGACCACAGATGACGTGGTGCAAAACAGAAAGCAGGGAAGTGAGGAGGAGAAAAAAAAATACAAGCAAAGAAGTGCATGGGTTTCAGGGAGAGCAAGAAGACCTGGAGAGAAGTCTGCAAGTGGACTGGAGACAGGATGCAGCCACCCATCAGGGAGCTCCTTCAAGAGCTTATCTTGGCTGGGTACACAGGACACAATCACACGTCATGCACACTGCCTCTCCTCCCTCTCTGTGTCACACTTTCTAAAGACTCACAAGAGCCCACTGTTAGCAGTGTCACATTCAGAAGTCAAGCTTGATAATTGATGCTGTAATCCCCTGGATTCCCTCATTAGCAGCCCCTAAAGGCTGGTGTGCTAACTATTCAATTAAGACTCTAATAGGGCCATTGTAGAAGGCATCCCTTTGAAGAGAAAGGGATTGCTGGGAGAGAGGGCTGAAGCCAGCAGAGAGGTCCTGACAGCACCCAGGATTCTCCACGCCCTAACTGTAACCACCCCACCCAGGCCTGGTGGCTAGATTCTGGGTGACAGAGAGAAGAGAGCCTCAGGGGTTCCAGGAAGCAATCTACAAATCTTCAAGTTGTTAAAAGAGACTCCTCCAAACCTGAAGAATCAACTCTGGACTTCCTGATCTGACACACCCTATTGGCAGTATAAGTATGAGTTCTCTCTTTATCCAAAGAAGATGGCTAAGGTAGCCACTCCTCCAGCATCTGCCTTGCTTGTGTCCTGGTTGGTTGTCATCACCCACCAACTTTTCCTTTGAAATTGTGTGAAATTTGGGGAGCCATGAAAGATGGTTCACATCTGGAACCCCAGCACTTGACCTGGGAGGTCGAAGCAGGAAGATTAGGAATGTCCTCTCACAATCCAGCAGACCCAGAGGAAAGCTCCATGGTAGCCTTCCTCTTGTGGCTTTTGAAATGTACATAGAAACGTATGACTTATTAGAGCCAAATTCTATACCAGCAAACTTGGTTAGCACTGGTAGCAGATCCCTTGAGATTATAAGTAGAAATTCAGACAGGTGTATTTTCTTAAAAAAAAAATAACACCTTTTCTTTCTAGATGTGATCCTAGTGCTGAGGCAGGAGGACTACCAAGAGTTCAAGGCCACCCTGGGCTACATAGTATTAGGCCAGCCTGGGCTACAGAATGAGACTCTGTCTTGAAAGAGAGAGGGCAGAGGACAGGGGAGGAAGAAGAGAAGGGGACTGGTTTAGCTTCAGACATCAAGACCACCTTGTATCATGACCACTCGCTGTTTTTCACATCATTTTCTCTATCTTTTTTTTTCAATTCTCCCTTCTGGGAAAAAAATGCTCTGATGACATGAACAAAAATGTCCCTTCAAGCATGAACTCCATTATTTCATACCCTGTACCTATCTTTTCAGGTCCTGCCCCCAGAACCTCCCACAAGCCTTCCTTGAGCTAGCCCCAGTACATATGAAAACCCATTCCCACAGCAGGATTGGAAACTAAGGCACTTAATTCATTTCTCCTTTTCTAGTCCTACCTGTCTTTGTTGCTTCAACTTGCAGCTGGTGGGAGGCATCTTCCTTGAGCTGTAATCCTACTGCCGGGAAAGGAACTGAAGACACTTGGAAGGACCCCCCAGGGGCCAGGGCCAGGAACTAGCTGAGCCCAGTGTCCAGCAAAGGGAGCAGAAAGAGGATGGAACTGAGCACTCTGAGAAGTCACGTCACCTGGGGTCAAAGCCCTCTTCCTCGAGAGTCATCCCTAAAAGGAGATCATTGGGCTCATCATTCTGTGAGTTCCACCACAGAAATCAAGACCTCTGCCCCTTTCTTCCTTCTTCCTTCCCTTCTTTTTAGCATCCGTGTGATGTGATGGTGGGTATGTGGGTATGGTAGTGTGGTACCCATTAGGCTCTCCTGCAATGGGGTGCATTCACCTGCAGGACTGGAGGGGAATGCCAGAGGTCCCTCTCTATTACTCTTCCACCCATTCTTACTCCAGCCAGAGCCTCATACTGACCCTGGAGCTTGCCAGTTGGTTTGTTGCAAGTTGTGGCATTCTCCAATCTCTGCTCCCCACAGGCCTGGGTTATAGACATGAGTGGTCATGCCCAGTTGTTTATATGGATCCTGGAGATCAACTTGAGTCATCTCTCAGGCCCTCTCACACCCTCCTGCTTGCACAGGAAGTGATCTTGACTGCTAGGCCTGACTCTTGCTTTTTCTAATAGCCCAGGATCCAGAGCCCTGTCTTCCTAAGTGTCAGCTGAAATGGTCTGGACATACCCTGCAGATTCTAATACCTTTGCCCCACAGATTATGTGAAAGAAACACTTACATATAGAATGCGCATTTTCTCCTGCCTTTGGCCATTAGACCTCCCGAGTCTCAGTCCTGGAGTCTGTACTACAGCTGTAATAATGGCTTTCCAGGGTTTTCAGCTTGCAAAAGGCAGATAGAGGGACTCAGCCTCCATAGACTCACATGAGCCAATTCCTCACAAGAAATTTCTATTTATCATCTGTCCATCAATCTACCATTTGTCTATTGGTTTTCTGTCTCTCTACATTCTATCAATTCTACTTCTCTCAACATCCTAATTAGATGGATCGGTGAGTAAGCATACAAGAGGGCTTGAGTTCAGATACTCAGAACCCACATATAAAGCTGGGCATGGCTGCAGAGATACACAGGAGAATCCCCAAGGCTTTCTGGATAGCTTCTTAGCCAAATTGGTGAGCTCTAAGAGAATTTGTCTCTAGAAAATAATGTGGAGAGTAATAGAGGAAGATGCCTACATTGACTTCTGTGCTCTTGAACATGTATACATAGATGTACATCACACACACACACATGCAAAAGCAAAACCACTTACTAACAAATATATCAAAAGAAACACTTCTAACTTTGAAAGTTAGTTGAAACAATAAAGGGCCAGATGTGATAGGCTACTTTCTGACTGCTCTGAGGGCCTCAGGGGGGCTGTGCAAGGGAGTGGTGGACAGTACAGGCTCCATACCACCCCCTTCAGGGAGACAAACACCGCTGTGAATGAAGGCTCTGTGCAAGAGTCCATTAGAAAACACACTCTTGTTGCCAAGTGGCATCTGAAGACCGCTGACCTGAGCGATGATGAAGGCCTCTTCCAGTTCAGCAAATCAATGTGCAGCAGCTGGAGCTGTGAAGAGACACAGGCAGGGTTGTGATGGACACAGTAGCCAAATTACGCCTTCTATGGGCCTGAACTTCTGGGAGCTAAATGTTTCAAGTAGATGGACACTTCAGTTCAATCATGACTTAACATTCAAATCCTGGCGTTGGGTCAATCAATGTCTCTTGCAATGATCCCAATGCAAGCAGCAAGTCTCTAACCCACAGAATGGTGATGTCACCTACTTTGCTCATATGTGGAATGTATACATTATTGGCATCTAAACCACTGCAGAAGGAGAATATAAGATGCAATGGCTCAATAATAAGGTTTTGTTTGGTGTGTGTGTGTGTGTGTGTGTGTGTGTGTGTGTGTGTTCATATATGCATGTATGTGAGTTCAGGCAGCACCATAACAACTTCCTGTCAGTCCTCACCATCCACCTCTTTTCAAGCAGAGTTCACTGTTTACTCCTATATCCACCAGGCTAATTGGCCCATGAGCTTTCATGGAAATTCTGTCTCCATCTCCCTTTTTGGCCTAAGCATTCTGGGGTTACAGATACCCATCACAGCATCCAGCTTTTAGGTGATCCAAACCTAGGTAGATACTCATGATTGTGCAACAAGTATTTTTTTCTACCTAGTCCCAGTCATTTTGATCACCTCTTTTGTTATCTAGAGCAGGCTCTCTCTGGTCCATTCTGACCCAAGCATTATTTGCAGGCTTTTCAAATGGGTGATGGTTCCAGAACCTTTAATGTGCGGCTCAGCTTCCAGTCATCAGGAAGCAGGGGTAGCAATGGGGATGGGTTGGTGGAATATAGGAACCAGGATCATGGTCAGTCTGAAAATGGCTTCTGTCATGTCTATTCATGCTCTATTGGAGAGCTTGTCATATGCCCATACCTATTCCAAGAGAAGTCATAAGTTTGTCCCTGTCTGCATAATTATTTACTAGCTTACAGGCCATTGCCTTAGGTTTGATGGAGAGTTAGCCTTCAATTTCATTATATTACACATAGAATAAATTCAATGCCTAGGAAGTTGTTTTGGTGGTTTGAATCAGATGTCCTTCATATACTCATGTGCTTGGTCCCCAGCTGATGGTCGTTTGGGAGGTGGAGCCTTGTTCAAGGAGGTGTGTTGTTGGGAATGGGCATTTGGGTATTATAGCCAGCTTCCCCTTACTAGAGTTTGGCTCCTGCTATTTTTCACCTGCTGTGGCTGAAAGGGATGTCTAGCCTCTGCTCCTGCCATGCTTTCTCCTGCCATCAAGACTATAAGCCAAAACAAAAACCTTTCTCCCATCAGGTGCTTTTGGTCAGGTGTTTCTCCCAGCAGTGAGAAGGTGACGACAACATCACCTTGGTTTCAGCATCTCCCAGTAGTCTCAAGTCTGCTGATGAAGTGAGTTCCACATAGGGACACATACAAATAACCAGCAGCACTTTGTCTCCTCATTTCAGAAGTTTTCACATCTGCTTTTACTCTCCTTTTCCTAAACGACTCTCAATGGCTCCATCCTCTGCCCTCTTGGGCTTCACACCATCCTGCTTCAAACCAGGCAGCTCTCCCTGGCTTGTCTGGAATTGGGCCTTTGGAATCCTGTCAGCCCTGTTCTCCATCACCCAAGGATTGCAGTAGAAGCTTCCAGGCAGGCTGCCAGCCACAGGCTAGCTTCCTGTAAAAAGATATATCAACTGAAGCTCCAGCAAGTGCAGTTCCCTTGAATAACTTTGCTAATATGTGAAAATTAGTTCTCTTGCTCCTTATCGTGCTATTGGGTATTAGAATACAAGAGCAGGGACAAGGGCAATAGCAAATTAAAATGATATTCTACTCATATAAACCACGCAGATAGGGAAGGGCAGGCCCCATTACTTATAATCCTGGGAGTTTTAAAGGCTTCTACTTTCATTGGACCAGGCTTGCTGTAGGGATAGAAAAAAGAAATCTTCTAAGACTTTTTTTCATAAAGCAACTACAGATCATGCATATTTAAATTAAAATTCTCCAAATCCCAAATCCAGGACAGAGCTGCTATGAGCTGAGTTCTGCTCCTCTGGACTCAGGTTTTACTCCCATGGGACATGGGATGTGACCAGTTCTGGGACAAGACACCATCAGTTTCTACATGGGTATAATTTAGCTTTAGAAATGGGCATGAGAAAATGGATATATTATGCCCACTAAACTGCCTTCTAAATAACTTATGTTTGTGCTCATGTATTAATTCTATTCTCATGTTTCGTTAGAGAAACTTCTCTTTTCAGATGCCACTGACCCCTGGGGAGGCACAAACCCATCAAAGTGATGAGGAAAAAAAACAGTGGAGATTAACCTGCTGACCCCAGGAGTGGCAACATTGGGGACCTGCACCTTGGCTTCCCAGGGGCCTGCCCCACGATCCTCTGACCCTAGGCAAAGCCAGGTGAGGGAGCTGTGCTTTGGCTCTCCACTACCCCTGCACCCCATGACCCCGCCCACTGACCCCTGGTTCCAAGCCACCCATTGCTACAGACAAGCCTGCACACCTAAGACCCCACCCATAAACACCCTGACCCCAGGTGAGGCCAGCCTGGGAACCTGCATCTTGGCCTCTAGCCAGCCCTTGTGCCCAGAGATTCTGCCCTCTGACCCTACTACACCAGATGAGGCAAAGGTAGAGAAATCTGTGCCTTGGCTCCCCACCAGCCTATGAGTCCCATGACCCCACTCACTGATCCTGACTTCTGGTGGGTACAGTCCCCAGCCTGCTTCTGCTGCTGAAGGTTTGAACACCCCCCACACTGCCTGGAACCAGAGGAACTGTGCATGTGCTAAAACCTCACAAGTCCTTGCTGTAAACTCATGTGATGTCCCCACTCCTGCTGAGGGCCTGTGGAAAACCAATCTCTCAACTGAATATGGGCAGGTCACAACACAAAAAGGACCCATAGGTGCAGTGCCCCACACCAAGTTTGCCTAGGCCCACTTTGGAAGTTTGCAATGAAAATATCAAAGAAAGGACACAGATGCAAGCCCAGGAGGAGATGACAACATGTTCAAGACTCTCTGCATATAGTCTATATCCAGATTAGTAATGGAAATGGAAGCAAAAGTTGATAAGTGGAAATGTGCAGAATCAGCTCTCAAGCTTTGCCACAAAGCTTAACATAATGGAGGAAAAACAGATGGAATTTGGAAGAACAGTAAAGGAGCTAAAGGCAAACCAGCAATCAGAATAGCTCAAGAATCAGCTGGCTAAACTAAATGAAGACATAATCAAATACAAGAATGAGTGCCAGGAAGGATTAAGTAAGACAACCTTTGAAATGAAAATGCAAACTCAACAAAGAGATGGAGACAATGCAAAAAGCTCTATTGTAAAACCAAAACATCCCTGGAATCCCTCACTATCAGAGTTAATAACCTGGAAGATAGAGCCTCAGACATGGAAGAGACAAAGCAGAAGAAAGAGATCAGAATAACAAAAACTTGGATAAGTTCAAAAAAAGCATGTTAGCAAAATATGAGAGAACAATGGGATACCTTTAAGAGACCAAACCTCTGGATCATGGGGATACCAGAGGAGGAAGAAATTCAGGCCAAAGGCATTGAGAATGTATTCAACAAAATTTTTGAGGAAAATTTCCCCATTCTACCAAAAGAGAATCCAATCTGGATACAGGAAGCACAAAGAACACTGAACAGGCAGGACCAAAGAAGAAATTCCCCAAGACACATTATAATAAAAACCCTAAACATTGAAAGCAAGGAGAGGGTACTAAAAGCAGCAAGAGCAAACAAAGAATCACATATAAAGGCAAACCCATCAGAGTCACATTAGACTTTTCCATGAAAACCATGAAAGTGAGAGGGGCTTACAATGACATATTCCAAAGCCTAAATCACTTTGGTTTTCAACCCAAACTACTGTACCCTGAAAGTACAATTATATGGACACTAAACCAAACCTACAAAGAATTCTCCATGAAATATTCCACACAGAAGAGCCAAGTAACCAACCCCAAGAACCCTCCAGAAGTTGGGCACAATAATCAAGCCTAGAGGGGACAAATTAACAAGAGGGATATCAAATCCCATAAACCCTACATCATGGCAGGGATTGAGTCAAGCCTCACAGTTATAACTTTAAATATTAATGGTCTAAACTCTCCCATAAAAAGACACAGGCTAGCAGGATGGATCAGAAAAATGGATCCTTCAATCTGCTGCCTTCAAGAAACCCACCTCACCTCTAAACACAGGAACCTCTTCAGGGTAAAAAGATGGAAAATGAGCTTCCAAGCTAATGGAAATAAAAAACAAGCAGGGGTTGCTACACTAATATCTGACAAAACAGACTTCAAACCAAAATCAATTCAAAAGAACAATAAAGGGCACATCTCACACATCATGAGAAAAAATCCAACAAGTGAATATCACCATTATAAATATGTATGCAGCAAATATTGGTGCACCACAGTTCATAAAGCAAAAATTAATAGAAAACAAAATAAAAATAAACTCCAAGTCCATTATATTAGGAGACTTGAATACACCACTATCATCTTTAGACAGATCATCCAAACAGAAGGTCAACAGGGAAATAATAGAGCTTAATAATACCAAAGAGAACCTGGACCTAACAGACATTTACAGAACATCCCATCCCAACTCTACAGAGTATACATTCTTCGCAGCAGCTCACAGAACCTTCTCCAAAATTGATCACATATTAGGACATAAAACATGCCTCAACAAATTCAAGAAGATTGAGGTAGCACTCTGTATCATGTCATAGCAAAATGCATTGAAGCTGGAAATAAACAATGAGGGAAAAACCAGAAATTACACCAAGTATTGGAGATTGAACAATATGCTATTAAACAATGAATGAGTCATTCAAACAATTAAATTGGAAATTCAAAAATTTCTTGAACTAAATGATAATGAAAATACATCATACCAGAATCTATAGGACAAAATGAGGAGTGTCCTAAGGAAAAAGTTTATAGCACTGAATGCCTTCATAACAAAGACAGAGAGATCTCAAATTAACAAGCTAACTAATTAGCTAAAGGCATTGGAAAAATTAGAACAATCCAACCCTAGGAGCTCAAGATGAAAAGAAATAATTAAGATCAGAGCAGAGATCAATGAATTAGAAATGAAGAAATCAATTTTAAAAATCAATGAAACAAAAAGCTGGTTCTTTGAAATAATAAACAAGATTGGCAAACCCCTGGCCAATCTGACCAATGGAAAAAAAAAAGAGAGAGAGAAGTCCCAAATCAACAAAATCAGAAATTAAAAAGGAGAGATCACAATGGACATCAATGAAATTTAAAAAATCATCAGGACATACTTCCAAAACCTCTATTCCACAAAATTGCAGAATCTGGAAGAAATGAACAAATTCTTGGACACCTACCACCTACCAAAACTAAACCCAGAGCAGATAAATCTCCTAAATAAACTTATCACATTGATCAATATAGAAAATGTAATAAAAAACCTGCCCAGATGGAAAAATTCAGGTCCTGATGGATTCTCAGCCAAATTCTACCAAACCTTCATCACAGAATTCAAACCACTTTTTCTGAAGCCTTTAAAGTAATCAGAGAACAGGGAATACTTCCAAATTCCTTCTATGAAGCTTGCATCACTCTAATACCAAAACCAGACAAAGATAAATCCAGAAAGGAAAACTATAGACCTATATCCCTAATGAACTTAGATGCAAAAATTCTGAATAAAATCCTTGCAAACCAAACCAACAACATATTAAAAGTGTTGTCCTCCTCAACCAGGCTCGGTTCAACATACAGAAATCAATCAACATAATCCACCACATTAATAAACTTAACCACAAAAACCACATGGTCATCTCAATCGATGCAGAGAAAGCCTTTGACAAAATCCAACACCACTTCATGATCAAAACACTTGAAAGACTTGGAATAGAGGGCCTGTATCGCAACATAATTAAGGCCATATACAAAATTCCTAAAGCTCAAATAATACTCAATGGGGAAAGACTCAAGGAGTTCCCACTAAAGGAGTTCAGAAACAAGACAGGTATGCCCACTCTCACCACTGCTCTTCAACATAGTCCTTTAAGTTCTAGCCAATGCCATAAGACAGGATAAAGACATAAAATAGATACAAATTGGAAAGGAAGAAGTGAAATTACCCCTGTTCACAGATGATATGATCCTATACATAATAGACCCGAAGAATAGTATCAGTAAACTTCTGAAGGTAATAAATCCTTCAGCAAAGTGGCAGAATACAAAATTAACACACAAAAATCAGTAGCCTTCTTGTATGCAAATGACACCCATACAGAAAAAGCAATCAGTGAAATGGTCCCATTTTCAATAGCCATGAATAAAATCAAATACCTTGGAATAACACTAACCAAGGAGGTGAAAGACTTCTATAATGAAAACATAAAAACACTCAAGAAGGAAATTGAAGATGATGTGAAAAGATGGAAAGATCTTCCATGCTCCTGGTTAGGTAGAATTAATATGAAAATAGCAATACTTCCAAAAGCTATATACAGATTCAATGCAATACCAATAAAAATACCAGCTTCATTCTTTGCAGACAGAAAAAATAATCTCCAATTTTATTTGGAATGGCAGTAGAAGAAGCACATCAGGTGGTATCACCATACCCGACCTAAAGATATACTACAAAGCCGTCCTAACAAAAACAGCATGGTACAGGCACAAAAATAGACAGATAGAGCAATGGAACAGAATTGAAGACCCTGCCCTAAGCTCAAGCAACTATAGTCATTTCATATTCGAGAAAGATTCCAACAATGCTAACTGGCATAAAGATAGCATCTTTAACAAATGGTGCTGGACAAATTGGATAAATACTAACAAGAACATGAAACTAGACCCTCTCCTCTCACCATGCACAAAAATCAATCCAAATGGATCAAAGACCTCAATGTAAGACCTGAAACTCTGAAAACCCTGGAAGAAAAAATTGGGGGAACTCTCTATGAGACAGGAATAGGAAAAAACTTCCTGAACAAACCTCCAATAGCCCAGAAAGTGCAACGATCACTTAACCAATGGGATCTCATCAAGCTAAAAAGCTTAGGTACAGACAAGCATACCATACTCAAAGCCAATAGACCATCATCAAACTGGGAGTTAATATTTACCAGCTACAACACAGATAGAGGTCTAATATCTAGAACCTACAAAGAACTCAAAAAATTAAATGAAAATGTATCAAACAACCCTCTCACAAAGTGGGAACTGAACTCAATGAAATTCACAGAGGAAGAAATACAAATGGTCAACTCCCATTTGAGAAAATGTTCAAAGTCATTAATCATCAGAGAAATGCAAATCAAAACAATGAGATTCACCTTACTCCAGCCAGAATGACAATCATTAAAAAGTCTACCAACAATAGATGTTGTTGAGGATGTGGGGGGAAAGGGACCCTCATTCACTGCTGGTGGGAATGCAAACTTATACAATCACTTTGGAAAGCAGTGTGGAGGCTCCTAAGCAAAATGGATATAGAGCTACCAATGCACCCAGCTATCCCTCTACTGGGCATCTACCCCAAAGTTTCCTCGCTGAAACACAGACATTTGCTCAACCTTGTTTATAGCAACTCAATTCATAATAGCAAAGAATTGGAATCAACCCAAATGCCCATCAATGGGTGAATGGATATCATAGTTGTGGTATACACACACTATGGAATTCTATGAAACTGAAAGAAATAATGACATAACAAAATTTGAATAAAAATGGATGGACTTGGAACAGATCATTCTTAGCGACCTCTCACATGAGCAGAAAGCCAAGTGCCACATATTCTTCTTCATATGTGGATCCTAACCAGGTTATGCCTGAACATTAAGAAAATCTGTCAGTGAATAGAGAGACTGTAAAAGGGAATGGAAATAATTGGAGGGGGATGGGAGAGTGGGGGGACACATACAATAAACTAAACTAAAAATGAATTGACACCATAAAACCTTGGCTTTAATACAGTAAGCTCCTGAGGAAGCTGAGGGCACCACCTGGTACAATGGGCCATGAATAGAATGGGAGGAAGCCTAACTTCAAGAATAACTGCTCAGGCCTGCATTTCCCTGTCCCAGTTATGGGTTCCTTCCCACACTGAGCTGTTGATCAAAGAGACCTACAAGGTCCCCAAAACATGACAGACTTCTGTCAAAGCTCTTGAATACCTGCCCCAGGCCCAAGGTAAGACCCTATTGCTGAAGAAATCACAGAGTTTCATCAAACAACACCAAGTGATCTTGCTAGATCCAGAATGTTAACCAGCTCCCAGATGGGAGCATGTGTAGCACTGGAAGGTGTGGCATGAGCTGCCAAGGAAAATTGGTCAATGATATTTGGAGAAAGGAGAGACCACTGATATATAATATAGACAGTTGTCACAAGAATGCTGAACACACTGCTGTATAGAAGAGACCAGCAAGTCAAGAAATGCTCATCTGTGCAATAGTGGCACTAAACTAAGGAGGGCAATCAACAGCTTACTAATTGGCTAAGAGATCTGCTTAGTGACAAGGAACCCTGAACTGGCAAAATCTTATGGGGACCAAGAACCCGGGCTCCTAGGGGCAATTCCCACTACCAGAGAGCTACAGAGAGGGTACACCCATTAGGAGCTAGCCAAAATAGCAATATTGTCTCATTTAACCTATATTGATCTCT
>PVHP010030444.1:0-21688 GCA_004024765.1 Zapus hudsonius | reverse complement strand
AACATGCAGGAAACACTAAAGGCATAACAGAACCTGGCAAAGAGAGGTCCTAAAAGTCCAGAGACCTGTGAATGGTAGATATATAGGTGGGATTATATTGTCTTTTGGAGAGGGCTGAGAAGGAGGGGAGTAAGGAAGCTAGACTGGTTTCTTAAAGGCAGAGCCAAGTTTCCTTCATTTGGGCTTTCCACCCTTCAGCATCTTGTCAGCGCAGAGACTATGTTCAATAAATCCCGAAAATGAAGCTGAAGACTACTCAGAATGATGGCCAGAGAGGAAGTCAGGAAGCAAGCTCAGAAAGGAGCCTGCTGTAGACCAGGTTGTGATGTGCAGGTCTTCTCTAATTCAGAGGGTGTGGCCGAGTTTCTTTTCTTCAGCCACATCAAGGGCTTTTCCTTCCTCTTTCTAAGGCTGACTCTATAAATAAGAGGTAATTTCTCCATTAACAGCCAGCTGTGCCTCCTATTTCTATAGGCAGGTTTTCTTTTGTCATCATCTTAATACAAAATTATATTCTCTTGCTTGCTTGTTTGAATATATTTTATGGTCATGGTTCTGACTGCAGTCTTGATAAAGAACCATTGCTAGAGATTAAATACAATATAGAGGAAATGAAACAGAAATGAGAACACAGCTAATTTGTAATAGAGATAGGGTAGCCCATTTTTGGATTGTTGAATTTTGAAAGCTAGCCAGGAAAGTAAAAACAAACCAGCCAGCCAGCACTGCTGAATGTAGGACTTTTGATAATTTATTTTGTCAGTATTGGTGGTTGTTAATTACATATTTATAATACTTCATAGCTTATTTATGAATATCCTGAAGCACATTTCTTCTTACAACAACATTATTCTGAAATTAAGTTTTATCTGGGAAGTTGTTTAAATTTGCTATGAAGTTTGTTGATAATTTATATTGGGGTGGACTTAGAAAGGTTTAAGAATAAAATTTAGATACCAGAGAGACATTCTTGCTTTTTGAGAGATTTCATAAAAATTTTACCTTTACTGCTTCCACATGAATAATGCATTTGATCATCAGAGAGAACCATTTAGAGTACAGAGGCCTTATGGACCATACATACATATCAGTGTAATCCTTACGTTTCCATATTGATGTCCAGAGTTTCTGCTTAACTTGTAATTTGAATGACTATCTGTTTTTATCCTCCTATCTCTACATTAGAAAAATTGGCACATTGTATGTATAAAAAGTCATCCTTCAATTTTTTTTTTTTAGTTGCTGGATTCCTCTCACACTCTTTTTTTTTTTTGGCCTTTATTTATTTATTTTTATTATCCATAATGAGTTACAACATTTAGTGGGCAAACAATGAGTTGTTATCCCCAGTTCCCCACTGCCCTCCCCTCCCCCCTCAACTGGATAACCTCCTCCATGGGTCGTCTGGATCAGTCCTTGTGACAGGGGACCATAGATAGACTAGTAATCAGCCAGGTTCTCCTGTCTTACCTGGGATTGATGGTGGTCAGATAAAATGGGCTGTTATGTGGCTTTGGGATATAGATTATCAGATGCTAGGCAGATAGAATGGGGAGCATGTGTCTTATTGATAATCACAACTGAAAATAATGGACTCAGAAACCATCAGCTCAATGAATGTGTTGTCCAACTTGGAAATCCTGGAGCTATTCATGTAGTATTGGAGGGAAAACTGTGTCCTTTAATTTCTTTGGTTGTGGTTTTTGACTGCCCAGGTAAATATGACTAGTTGACAAAAAGAGATACTACTAAAGAATTGCTGAGAATTTAAGAAGGAAAGAGTACCTCACAGTAAAGTTTTAAATTATTACTTCATCTGAAGGCACAGGGAGAAAATCATATCTCTGTACTGATGTATTTCCTGGAAGTAGCTATTTCCCTCGGGCTTACTCTCCCCTTGTACTTTTGAACTTTAAACCTTTAGCCCAGAGCATTTAGAAATCTGCCACTGTAGTTCTTTGGTTATCATTTCATGCCATGAATCTGGCATTCTTTCATTGGGCACATGCTTTGCTAGGTTGTGTTTTTCCACTGACAGCAGCATTGAGTGAAGCTGTAGTCTCATTAGCAGTAGGGCATGTGATTGAGATTTCATACATGTGCCTGGAATTTACAGGGGCTCCTAAGTGAGCCCTCGCCAGGCAGCCTTAGCTGTGGATGCTATACTTTATTTACCCAGCAGGACAGTTGGGGTTTCAGTAACACTGTTCTTGTGGTTAAAAATCTCCCCAACCAGCTTCTCTTTGCTGTGGAAATTGGGATAAGAACAGTAATGAGATCTACCATATTAACAAAAATTTTGAAAGGAAGAAGTGAGATAGAAAGGAATGCTTCATTTTGGGACTTGCTTGTAAGCATCTACCACCTGAAGTTGGTGGTGGGTGTGTGCAGGGAGGCACCTCTTTCCTGGTTTGTTATCTGTTACCTCGTATTCACTACTTCTCAGCTGATTTCTGTGTTCCTGCCTCGACCTGTGTCCTTCCTCTTCTTTTCTGTCTCTGTCTTCCAGCCCCAGAATGTCTGTCCAACTTCTAAACATGTGCATGTGCATTTGTGTGTGTGCGCACATTGTTTCTTTGCATAGCATTTCTACAAAACAAGTTCTATAGCTCCCATACCATACATATAACTATGATTTTTATATTTCCGTACTGGTTTCCTACAAGTTCCTGGACAGCTTATTTTACATTAGCACTAATTTTTATTAAGTATTTACTATATGTGGTAATCATTGTGCCAAGTAAAACGTGTTTATAACATTTAATTTATAATAGTACAGAGTAATGATAATAAAGCACCTAGCGCTTACTACATTCCCGGCACTGTTCTCTATATTAAAATTTTTGCATTCACAGTAACCCTATGCTTATGAGGTTTTGGTTAGTCAGGGTCTATCCAGAAGACAGAAACCACACAATTTCCTTTTATAGCTTTCTTGAGGTGTACTTTGTATACCATAAAGCATATATATCGCAAATATATAATTCAATAATTTTAACAAATTCATAGTTCATATACATGTACTCATACATTTAGCATCTTTCCCTAACCTAATGCATATTGAGCATTGTACATGTTATTTCATGGACCTTAAGTGCATTTGCTTTTGTTGCTAAATAGAATTTTATGGTTTAGATTACCACATTTTGTTTATGGATACACCAATTCTTGGATGTAAATTTTTTTTCCGGTTTGGGCCAATAATGTATGAACATAGATTGTCACCTCTTTTGGATATATATATATATATATATACATATATATATTTGGATATATATATATATATATATTTGGATACATATTTGGATATATGTATATATTCAGATATATATATTTGGATATATACATATGGATACATATATATATATATTTGGATACATTTTTCAGACTGAAATTACTGGGTTGCATGGTGAGTTTATTTTTATTTATTTATTTTTTTGTTTTTGTTTTTCTAGGTAGGGTCTCACTCTAGCCCAGGCTGACCTGGAATTCACTCTGTAATCTCAGGCTGGCCTTGAACTCACGGCTATCCTCCTACCTCTGCCTCCCGAGTGCTGGGATTAAAGGTGTGTGCCACCATGCCTGGCTTGTTGAGTTTATTTTTAAGTTAAAAAAATCCAGGCTAATGTCCAGAGTGTATGTGGTTTTAGGATCTTATTAATTGAGAAAAGGCTACTATTGTTCCTCTGAATTCTTGAAAGCATAGAAGAATTGTAGTATTCTAGATGCTAAAGAGAATCCAAACAGTGAGTGTTAGCTGCAATCTTCAAAAGAAGTCAACCCACCTGGTTTATTCCAGTTTTATTTATAATTCTCTCTCATTTGTATCCCTCTCTTTCCAAAAGTGCTAAAACATTTACTGGCAAGGGTATGGTGTTTTCCCCAGTGTTACCACATGGGAATTATTGGCATTTGTTACTAGATAGAATTTTATGGTTTAGCTTAGCACATTTTTTTTTTACAGATACACCAATTCATGGATGTATTTTTTTCCAGTTTGGGCTTTTGCCAATAATGTATGAACATATGTTGTCACTTCTCTTGGATACATTTTTAAGGCTGAAATTACTGGGTTTCATGGTGAGTTTATTTTACTTTAAAAAAAAAAAAAAACACTTCCAGGCTAGTTTCCAGAGTGGGTGTTTAGGCCTAAACACAGCTATCATGTTGTAGCTGGGGTGCTCACATGTCTACCTACAACATGAAAGCCCAGCTATTTTCTCACATGTAATTTGACTTTTACACTCTTGTCCTTTTCTCGTCAAAGAGCGATCTAGAAATTATTATGAGCCACAGTTCTAAACATATGATGTCAATTTGGATAAAGAGGAGCAATAAATCTAAGTCTTGCTTTTAAATGTTAGCTTAGTTCTTGATTCTTCTGCGTTTTTGCTTCCAAAATGCTACACACATCATATTACATCTAGGACCTGTTGGTTATGGTTGGTATTGAGGTTTTTTATGAACTTTACTGTGTGATATATTGATGTCGGTCACATTCCCCTCCAGTTAAACTCTTACATTCCCTCTCCCCACCCCCATTCCCACGAGAGCCCTCCTCAGTGGGATTATTGGTATGTGTAGTGGGATCATGAATACACCTGAGAGTCTGGGGGGGGGGGGAACAATGCTTCAGGATACTCTTTCCACCCTGGGGCTCTTACAGTCTTTGTGCCCCATATTCTGCACTGCTCCCTGAGCCTTGGAGAGCATGTTATAGGTCTTGTTTAATGTTGAGCTCTCTGCAGCCTTTGATTTTCTTCTCTGGAGTCTCCTTAGTGTCTACAACCATCTCAAGTGAGCACCTTAACCCGCCACTTCCTAGGACCTGCAGATGTGCTAGAGATAACTTGTGATAAGACTGTCAGCTTTCTTTTCTTTGTCTATGGATCTTGGGTCTCCTTCATATTCGCTGCCATCTGTGAAAAGCAGATTCTCTAACTAGACTGAGAGCAGCATGGATTATAGGGGATAAGCTTACATGTTTAGAAGGCATCTTGACGGGTATACCCTCTCGTTTTACCAAAGAACAGTGAGAACTTCCCTCTAGAGTCTATGGCCTTCAAGCCATAGGTTTCTGACAGGTTTGTGTAGGAACTACTGGATGATATGTAGAACTTCTACATTTAAAATAAGATATGGGGAAGAACACTGGTGGTGGGATGCCTGGATTGCATCACTCTACCCAGTCATTCAACACACTTTATGGGCACTTGTCCTCAGTCCTGGGGAATACAGTGATCAACCACTCTCATCAACTCTATATTTTGGTGTGAAAGGCCCACTACATGTAAGTGAAAAATTACATATTTTCAGAGAGCAGTGATTTCAATAAACAAAGTGTAAGTAGTTTTCATATAGAACTTGGTAGTATGTCATAAATGCCAAAAACCCAAAAGAAGGAAGCTTTAAGCTGAAACTTCCCGGGTCACCCATCTCAGAAGGGGCAAGAGTAGTATTGAATTGTTTCCCTTTCTATTCTTCTGATAATATCCTTGCTACTTTTCCTGAAATGTTTCGTTTTTATGGCGATGAGCTGTAGCTGAAGGCAGGAGATTATGAAAGTTGAGAATTTTTGCTCTATGACAGCGTTAGTCAAAATCTATTTTTTTAGGTAGACATCAAGAAGAAAATAAAATTGGTGAGTTGTCTCTAGGCTCTGGGAAGTGAAGGAAGTCCCTTGGCTACATTTCACCTTATCTTTGCCAAAATATACTGGTGAATCATATTACCAATGATAATTATATATCTAAAATTCACAATATATAGCTCTTTCCTTGAAAGTTCTATCAGTCCCACAAAGAAAGTTAGAATTGCTGGTATGAAAAAAATTCCTGGATTGTGACTATAAAATTTTGATGCCTGAAGTATCGTACTGTAGTTTTCTTGTTGGAAATTTTGCTTGGTAAGGACAAAAAGGTAATATTGCAAATTGGCTACATTTTCCCAAATATCTGGACAGTTTCCAGTTCCCAACTAACTCTATTAGAGCTGTAGAAAGGTCAAAAATATCCCCATTATTGAGGGTGGCAGAGAACTGGATACATTCTGACATCTTGTAAAGTTCCATGCCTCCTTTAATCACAAGATAGAAGGAAAGAATTTGCTGACTCACAGATGCTTGGTTTACCCTGTCACCCAACGAGGTGACAAAGGAACCGTGAAGGTGCTGCAGAATGCTGATTTCTGCTTGCAGTATGTGTTAACATGCTGTTTATTTATTTATTATTTTTATTTTACCGCATTATCTGGACTGGAAGTAAACTCCCATTGCAACAAACAGCAAGAAATGAGATTTGAAAGTATCACGATGGCCCACATAAGACAAAGGGAAAGAAATGTTTTAAACTGAATGCTTGGAAAAGCATGCCTTCATTATAGTCTTATCTTCTTTGAAATCCACTTTTAAAGATGTGGTAGAAGTTCCATTGTCTGGAGTACTTAAATACGTCTAGAATAGACGCGAATCTACTGGCACCTGTGAAGAACTGGGTTGATTAACCTAAATTGACTTTCTCACCATTTCCTGTGACAGTTGATGAAACAGTGACTGTTCACTTTCTACTCCACCCCTACCTCAGATTATCACAGTACTGCCTCAGCATTACATAACTCCTGGAAAGGACAAATCTGCATAGTTCAAGAACTAGGAATGCTTCCTAACCTTTCCTGTGCCTTCTCAAGAACCGTAGCTTTCAGTTGCCTTTATGTTAGAAATCTAGAATTCATTTACCTGTGGTTCCTTCAGTTCTTATACCCCCCCCCCATAACACCACAACAGGCAGTCACATTTGGAACTATCCCACTGGACATCCCTTTCACCTTTAAAAAAAATCAACTCTATTGTGATGCAACTTAGGTACAAGAAAATGCACCCGTTTTCTGCAGATAATTCAGGGAGATTTCACAAATCTATACACTTACGTCATCACCATCATAATCACAATGCTTGTAACACACTTCCCATTATCTCATCACTATTTCCCCAGGCAACTAATGAATGACTTTGTATTATGAAAATATTAGTTTGCTCCATCCAGAATTTCAAAGAAATGCACCATGCAGCATGTGGTGTCAAGCCTCGTTTTGGAGAGCATGCTTTTCAGATGTACTGTTTGGTCATTTTTCTTCTGTGCTGAATAGTATTTCATTGTATGGTGTACCATATTTATTCAGCCGTTGATGGGAGTTCATGTTATCTGCAGATTTTAGCGATTCTGAATCAAAGTGGCTGTGAGAATTCCTTGTAAAAGCCTTTGTGTTGACACATGTTACACATTTCTTGGGTAAATATGTAGGAGTAGAATTTATTGGACATATGGTAAGTGCTTTTTTAGTTTTGAAGAAACTGCCAGACTGTTTTCGAAAGTAGCTGTCCAACTTTACATTCCTACAGGCAATGCAATGTGTGAAAAAGTTCCGCTATCTCTGCATCTTTGAACACACTTGTACTGTCTGTCCTTTGACTGTAGCCATTCAATGGTTGTACAGTGGTACCTCATTGTGTTAATTTTGAAATGTCCTGATGACTCATGATGACACTGAATATCTGCTCATGTGCTTAAAATTTTGGTACAATTTCTCTGTATTATATTTAATACCAGCCTCTGTCTCTCTGTGTGTATATATATATAATATATTAGAATATTTTATCCAAGTTTAATTTGCCTTTCATTTTAAAAAAAATTGTGCAAGTGCGTGTGGGAGAGGAGCATGCATGTGTCACTATACAGGTGTGGAGGTCAGAGGACAACCATGGGCTCCTCTCCTCTACCCTGCTTCAGACAGGTTCTCTTGTTATTTTTGCTGTCTAAAAGGCCACTATCTGGTCTATAAGCTTCAGGATTCTCCTGACTCTAAATCCCTTTGCTATATGCACATTGGCATTCCAGACATGTGGACTACTTTGTTTTACTTAGGTTCTAGGGATCTGAACTCCAGTTAACATGCTTTCAGAGCAAGTACCTTGAGGTAGCTCCCCAGCAAGTGCTCTACCAATGAACTATACTCCCAGACCACCTTTTCATTAAAAAACAAATTTTAAAAATCATTTTAACTTAAACTCTTCTTATATGGTTTGGGTTCAACTTATGCTTGTTTCCCAACATACCATCCAATGTATTGCACCTGAATTCTGAAGCCAGGAACAAACCTTTTTTTTTTTTTGCCAAATTCAGTCCAACAAGGTCCATTTCTAGGGCTGCCATAGAAATCAATTAGCAGACCCTAGATAGAGTCAACCCTTTAGAGGTAATTTGGTGGACGAGTCCACACTTCTTGAGCCAATCTCAGTGACAATCAACTTGAACCAGACTAAACTAGTTGCCTGCATGGAGAGTATGCCTCGTGAGTTTATACATCATCCTCTTCATTTGTGAGCAAGCTTGGACATGATGATGGAGTCCACACAGATATGTTGCATCTGAGAGAATTATTATAAAGGAAGTAATTCTCAAATCAGCAAGAATAATAAAGTGTTTCTTTAAAAATATCTTGGACAAGATGACTATTTAAATTGTTCTAAGTTGGCTATAGGACCCAGAGTGTCTGAAAACACAGTAAGTATAATAGATGCACTATATGATAGACTTTCTTATAGATGCACCACTGAAGTTAGGCACACTTAAGACATCCCTTCTGCCCCTTTGCATTCCTTCCAGCAACTAGACATTGTTCCAAGGTATAAATCAATAAAGCGGAGGAGACCCAAACCATTTGAGAGAGGAAGCCACAAAGTTTCATGGAAATGTGTAAACCTAATTGGACCAATATGTATGTATTATAGTCTTTTCTCCTTCAGTATGACTATGTGTGATAGTCTTATTAGTATACTTAATTGTTAAGAGCCCAGGACCTAAAAAATTTTATCTTTGTCATTCCATATTACTTCACCAATTAGAAATGTGCCTCACTGAACACAGAGCTTCACCATTCAGCAGCCTCCAGTTTCTCAGTTGCAAAATGGGATGTAACAGAACCCATCTCATATTGTCATCTTGTGAAATTCATTGAGATCACTCATGTGCCTAGCATATGGTAGGTTCATAGTAAATATTTTATTTCAAAATAATACACATATATATCAAGATATAAAAACAATGGTAGTGACAGTATACATAGGTTAAAAAAAAGGAAAAACAAAGCATCCTTTCAGGGCTCATGAAAGACCTGAAGCTGCAGTTTAAAAGACTTTATAAAAAAAAAAACTTTACCATGTGTTAGTGAAAATTAGTGAATATAGATATTATCTAAACATAGCCTCTTTGATATTTTTGGATTTCAAGAGTAATTAATAATTCTGGTAAACATCAATAAGGGGAAATACTGGCTACAAACAATGGGCTGCATTAGCCTTTGACTTTCCAACAAGATAGAAATCATGAGTCCATATAATGTTACAAGAAACATTTATACATGAAAACTTGCAAGCTATAAATGCCTGAGGGAATCAAAATACATTATTAAATTTGAAAGGAATTAGAGAATGCATCATTCATTGACAATATGGGCAACTTTACTTAAAGGCATTTTCTAGTCAAGTTAGAAATGAATAAAAAAAAAAACAAAACAACAAAGTGGGATTCATGGCATAAAAGGAAATGTTGTGAATATTGATATCCATTGTATAGCCTGGATTCTTAGCTGTTGGAAATTTTATTAAAGAAAAATATAATTATAATAAACAATTCTTGTCAATGAGATAAATACTGGGTTAGAATTTAGAAACTTGGTAGAAAAATATTGAATTATATTTTAAATGGCAACTAGAGGAGGCATACAAAAAATAGTAAATATACTAATTTTTAACTTCAGAAGGGGAGTTAATCAATATCCTTTCATAGGTAGCTTTTAAGTTATATTAATCATCTCAATAAAAGTATATTTAGAAAGTATAGGAAAAATAAAAACAAAAGGTAGACCTGAATGAAAAGACAAAGGTGCAACACAGAGAAGATTGCATCTTCAACAAATCGTGCTGGAAAAAATTAGATACGTACATTCAGAAGAAGGAGGCTAGATCCTTATCTCTCACCCCCACCAAAAAACAAACAAATAAAAAGTTGCAAATTGATCAAAGACCCCAACATAAAACCTGAACCTGAAAGAAACTAAAGGAAAATGTAGGAAGTGAACTTCCAGTTGCTCAGAAACGAAGTCCAACAATAGACAAGTGGAAGCTCGTGCAATTAAAAGCTATAGAACAGTGAAGGAAACTGTCAATTAAGTGAAGAGACATCTTACAGAATGGGAGAGAATCTTTGCCAGCTATCATCTAACAGGATTCATGTCTAGATATACAAAGAACTCTCCAATCTGATTCTTTCATTCATCATGCACATGCCAAGTCTGCCCACCACAGAACAGAAACCAATTTATTAACAGGCAAAACAGTGGTAGAGAAAGAACTTCATTGTGATCATTAGAAGATGACAGGCTCTTTCCCCCAGCCTTTTTTTCTTTCCATTTTCATTTACTTTTGACAGTTTCTTCCACCCCCACTAAGCCCCTTCTTCCCACTGTTTATAAGTGGCTATACCACTTAAAAGAATGGTTTACCCTCCCACACCATAACTGCCATAATTGCTGCTTAGAGAGGGCTATGGCCTCATGAGCCCCTCCACTCCTCCTGAGAGATATTGACTGGCTATATTTTGTGCAGTTCTTATACATGTAACCTCAGCTTCTGTGAGTTCATGAATGCATTGACCATGTCATGTCTAGATGACAAAACTCCATAACACTCCTTCTAGTCCTCCAGCTCTTACATTATTCTTGTGCCCTCTTCCATGATGTTCTCTGGGCCTTGGAAGGGGTGATATAGGCGTCCTGTACAGGTGTGAACATTTAATGGTCACGTATGTTGCCAATACTTTGATTAGTAATTAGTATCTGCATTAACTACCACCAACTGGGGGGAAAGGCTTTTCTGAGCAAAGCTGAGAGCAACACTAATGTTAGAGTATTAACATAAGTATTTGGAAGGCAGTTTGACAACAAATCTGTTTAGCAAATCAGCAGTAGTAGGATTGCCTCTAGGCCTATGATCTCTACCAGCAGCCTTTCATAGCATCTTCCAGTCCTAAGAAAGCTCGCCAGTAGGGAGGATACTTCCAGCTCCAGCTTGATTTCTCTGTCTGACAACCAAAGGAAATACGTTTTCACCAACAAGGTCTTACCACTCAGTTCTGGAAGGCAGCCAAGAACGATGAAGCCCAGCTTCTTGAACTGTGGGTTGCTATCCCCAAGAGATGGGATGACTGAACAAAATTTCTGAATGACCAAAATTTTATCACAGAATCAAACATGAAATTAATCAAAGCAGTGCTCAGCCATATTTTATCCTAGGACTTCCCTTCAGCCTTGGTGATAAGCATGCAACGTGAACACTCTGCACCACACATTGCTGTCACACCATACAACTCCAACCATGCTGTGATTTGATTTTTACTGTACAGGTTTTATGCTTTTAGAGAACCCTAATTATTTAATTACAGAAAAAAGATTTTTAATGTTTTCTACTGTCATTCCTCAGCATGTATCAAACTAGTGTATCTTTGGATTGCATTAGTTTGAATATTTGCTTTTTAAAATTGCTATTTGAATTTCTGAATAATTTTATTTTTTAAAAATATTAAGTGAATTTTCATTTGAGTTAAAACAGAACTTAAAACAATTTCTAAAATGGTACTAAACACAACTTTTGCCATTTTATATAACATTTGTGCTAAGTGGTATTGTCTAAATTAAGAGTATAAAATCAAGATATCAGTCAACTCTGAAAAACATTGATGATGTTCTACATCCTGAAGTGTCAAATATTCAGCCAAGATTTATTTTTTAGGTAAAAATAAAGAGTATGCATCTCATTATTATGTGGATTTGCTTTTATCATTGATTAATAGTAAAATCACATGTATTTCAAAGAAATGTTTTAAGGTATTTTTATAATTTGTTATCAATAAATGTTTGATTAAACATAAAACAAATGTTTGAATTATATACCTATTTTATATAACTACACACCCAAGGTAGCATAAAATTTTTTCATACAAAAAGTGGTCCCTAGTGGAAAAAATTTAAGAAGCCCTGTCCTAAAAAAAGCATCTTCCAATGTTGTTTAGAGAAGGCAATGATAGGTAACTGTGGCCAAATGACACATGCCTATTCCTAATTGCTTCATCACAGATGCTTTTCAGTTCTTTGGATGTCAAGAACATCTCAACATTTCCTCAGGCTGTTCTTGTCATTGACGAGTTTGCCCATGTGCAGTTCCTGACATATAACAAAACAGACAGGCTGGGAGGAAGGAGTCGTTCTCAAAGTCATGGGAGAAGGAGAAAAACGTACTTTACCTTATGATTGTGAAAGACAAGGACCAAGTGAAGCTAAATGGAAATTGGGCACCAGATCTAGACCTGAATACTTAATACCACCCCTCCTTGCTCTCCTTCCTCCCTCTGTTTCTTCCTTCCCCCCTCATGAACATATATTGAATATATACTGTATCACATGTTACACATATTCTGATTATAAAGTGGTAAGTGCAACATATATGATCCTTACATTCATAGAACTTGAAATCCAATGGCAAATTCAGATCGTGACTGCTGTTTTCATTATTTACATTTTACATAAAACATTTTTGTAAATGAATAATGTCAAGAGTTAATTTTGACTTTCTAGAAAAGAAATATTTATTCTCATTTGGAGTGAAATAATGTAGCTTCTCTTAGAACAGATGCATAGAAATAATGAGAGATATTAATTTGATTTGAAACTGCCAAATATTAGCATAGCATCCAATCCCTCATCCATCATTTGAAATAGCCAGAGGTAAAAAGTTGTGAGATGGCCAGGAGTATTCTGTTCTCCATTCTCTCTGATTATTGCTCAAGCTCTGGTGCTTTGCTGGGTGAATCTCCAGAGATAATTTCTCATCCAAGCTACGAAGCTCAGGAAGCCACTGTGCCATGAACGCCTTACCTGAACGGTACAAACAATGAGACTTCATGAGATTTTTGTGTTATGTGTGTGAAAATTCCTGGCAGACACAATGTCTGTGTCTTTCCTCCAATGACTCACAAACGCTTTACTGCCAGTGTTTCCGGAGACACTCTGCATAACTCTTCACTCTGATATGGAGATTTCAGGTGCTAGGTACAAACTACAAGGAATGTCAATGCCCCTTACAAATTAATGACTTCCAATTCTCCATAAATGTTAGGCTGGCCTTGTTAAATGCCATTAAACTTAATTTTTAACAAGGTGCATGCTAATTAGCCCCTCTGAGTATATTCCTCTAACCAGATATCTGAATGGACCTGAATTTCAAGATAGTCAGATGAACATTTTTTTGCCTCAAGATATTAAGGAGTTTCATTAGCATTTACTGATTAAATACACAGCACCTGCCTTCCCTCTCAAGGTGTTGCTATAAAGGAGACAGTCTTCTTTCTCAGGGAGCCACATTTTAATTCACTTTCTTTCTCAAGGGTAAGGACCTTGCCGCAAGATTGCCACTCTTTTTTAGCAGTACTTAAAAGTCCAAAGGTAAGATTACAGGAAATGCTTGTTCTTTTTATTTAAAAGAAGGGAGGAAAGGTTACAAACTAATAAGAGAGCAGTGGCGCCTTTCTCTCTCTATTTCTCTGTCTTGTCAGGAAAGTGCAGAAGGTTTTATAAACCCTTATTAAAGGTTATTCTTGAATCTTGAAGGTCAGGGGAGCTTGCCTCTTATATGCCTGATGGAAATATTTGAATGCTTGTCATCAGTAGCCTGACCTCTAGCAATGGCCTTTTTTTAGCTTTCAAGAGTTCCTCGTGAATCCTGGAAGCTTGGTGTGCCTGAGCATTAATGACCCGACTTGACCATTTTTACCTTCAGCCTGCACAGGTGGAGGAAATGGAAAGAAGAGAATGTTGAAATGGAGCAGCATGTTTGGGAAGAACAAGTTTATAAGAGGACAGTAATGTTGCAGGAAATGAAGTGACATCAACTCCTGGAAGAAGTAGAAGAGTTAGTGAACAAGGATATCAGAAAATGATCTTGATTTCAGAAACTGGGGAGATAAAAAAAGGTCTCAGGAAGAAGGGGAGATAGACAATTATTTAAAGGGAAAAAGGAGAAGGATTAGGAACATTTTTATAAGTTATATAGTCACAAAATATCATCCAACCTGTTTAACTCAAAATAAATACAATAGTGTGTGGTTGTCCACAATTCTGAGATGACTCAAGTTTATTTGAAGGGTTTGAAGCCAGATATATATAAATATATATATATATATATATATATATATATATATATATATATACACACACACACAAAAGAGGGACTGTCCAGAAATAGCATGTAAAAAAGACATCTACAAGGAGACAAGGAGAAGTTAGGCAAGAGCCATCCAAATTTTGATCAAAGGAGAAAGATCTCTGGTCCCAGAGATAAGAGACATTTTAGAAGTTAAGTCTTACATTTTGCAATAAGGATCCCTGATAAGCATTCTCTACGTCTGCTGTGACCTTCACTCTCATGTCTCAAGTGGTCCACCTGAAAAGCTGGTACCTCTGAGAAGACAAGTAGCCAATGTCCAGCTATCTGGAAGGGAATCTGGAGGCCTGTGCCTGCTGTAGAACCCCTCTCTGAACACCTGTCCCTTCCCCATTTTTCTTCCCCTCAGGAAGACTGGCATCCCAGGTCTGACTGCATTAGCCCTCCTCTCCTCCATGGTTGGGACCATGTCAGCCGGCCTTCTAATAAAGCTCTGTCTCCCAAATGAAGGCTGAAGGAGGCAGAGAGAATGATGACGCAGGTGCTTAGAGCTCCTCATCCTCCATATCTCCCCCTTCCCTCCAGGTACAAGGAGGCTTATATCTTCAATGGTAAAATTACCTATTCATTGTTTCCAGACTCCTGAATCAACAAATATATGTGTAAGTTCAGATATTAACAGCTGTTGGGCTTTAGTTTCCCAACACAGTAGCATTTGAATTGTATAACAAATATTGTTCTGCTGCTGTGTTTGCTCTGGAAAATTCTCAAAAACATTTGTCTTACAATATTTCTTACAGGGAGAAAGTAGAGTAGACCTGCTCATATAATGACTGCCTACCTTTTAATGGTGGCATCCGAGCTCCTGAGAGCATAGCTATTTTATCATCTATGTATGTCTCTGCTCACTTATTCATTCACTCCCTCATGTGACAACTTATTTATATATTCATTCATTCATTCACTCATTCATTCAAGAAGTAGAGTGAGTTGCTTCCATGCTATGCTTCATGAGGGAACTGCCCTTTCTTATCCATATAATAGTGCTATTTGTAGCTCTAAATAGAAGATAAATGGATCCAGTGCCATATTTTCTTTTTTATGGTCTTTTTAATATATATTTATTGTCCATAATGAGTTACATTATTTAGTGGGCAAACAATGAGTTGTTATCCCCAACTCCCCAATGCCCCCCTTCCCATCCCCAATCAGCTGGATATCCTCCTCCATGGGCCGTCTGGATCAGACTTTGTGGCAGGGGACCATGGATAGCCTAGTACTCAGCCTGGTTCTCCTGGCCCAAGTGTGTTGTTACTGATGGGTGCCATGCCTCTGGATAGTCTCTCACAATCTTTCCGCCCCCTCTTCCGCTCAGTTCCCTGAGTCGTGGTGGGTGAGTATTCAGGCTGCTTTAATGTTGTGCACTTAGGGGGCTTTGTGTTGAAAATTGTTGGTTTCTGTCACCCTGGCTTATCCTGTGTTGCTTGAATGGCTGTGGCTGTGGGTCCCTTGTTCATTCCGTCATTCTCTGCGGGGCTCCATATGGATTCTCCACGGTATGACTGTGGTGGCTCTTCTCTTGCCAGAATCTCTGCTATCAGCCTACAGTCAGTTGGTAGGGTTAGATGGGCCACAACTCTCTTGTTGCATCCTGAAAAATACAAACACAATCCCCATCGGGGTGTGAGGTCAGTATAGGTTAACAAATGTACACAATTCTGGATTACCTAGATTCTATTTTAGTAGCTTCCCCATCAATCGGTATTTTCTTCATTTAGTGTACAAGTAAGATTTTAAATACTTCTTTTTTAAAATCTGAAAGAAGGAAGAATTTTCAGGTTTCAAATGTGGTGAGATATGAACCTCTAATAATTTATCATACATAAAAGTAATGAAGACATTGGTAAAACTGTCAGAAATCTACTTTTTTATAGCTTCAGAAAAATTCTGACAAGCATTTATTTTTTAAAAAAGCTGAATATCAGAGAAACAGAAAGTTTTGTGGCATTTCACTCCCCCTCCCCCATCTCTCTCTTCAACTCCAGGGTAGCCTTAAATATTATCAGACTCAAAACCATGATAATTGTGAAAAACACCATAGCAGCCTCTGGAGTGAAATAACAGGTTTGAAACATTCCAGAAAGGTCCCATCTTTATATCCTTGTTCATAGAAAAGCTCTATTCCTAGGACATCGTTATTATTTGACCAGACTTGGTACTCATTCTGTAGGAAGAACACTGTGCCAGGGAGTTTGTTGGAAACAATAACTTGAAATTTTGAATATCACAATAACAGTCGGGGATCACAAGAACTGAAAATGTACCAGCTAGATAGGAGAAGGAGAACGTTAACAGGGGCTTGTGACGAGCTCTTCCGTTGTCCTGAACATCTAGAGAGTCATGTACCCAGGCAGGGCTATCTATGGTCATACTCGGGAAATACAGGAGAGCGTCCTGTTTTCTCTCCTCTGACTGACCTTGAGTCTACCTAAGTAGAGGCATGAAGGCAGAGTTGGAAGCTCCTGGTGCATTACCAATGTATTGCAGAACACTTAAGAGCCCTTCCACAAGGGGTAGGAGACTGTCAGTCTCCTCCACAAAGGCAGTAAGGACACTATCTGTCCTGTCATTAACTTACCATTGAGAACAGAAATTTCCATAGCTACACATATCCTAGAATATAAATTCTACAGAATTCTTCGAAGAAAGTCACTAAGCAAATAAAAACAATAAAACAAAAAAGCACAGCAAAAATAATAGTAATAAACCACCACAAAACAACAACAACCATAACCATAAAAAAAACAACCCTGGGTGTGAATGTAAGATGTCTGATTTCTAAAATTATCATATTATATTACCTAAAATTTATACTCTTTGACAAAAAGTCATAAGACATACAGAGAAATAGGTAATTATATCCCATGCATGGGGTAGGGGGAGCAGAAAATACAAACTAGTTATGAGGAGCTAAGATTAGATTTACTAGACTAATAATTTAAATTAGCTCTTACAAATTTGTCTAAAGAATGAAAGAAAACCATGTGTAAAGAATGAAAGAAAAATATAAGTAATATTTTCCATATAAAGAATATCTGTGAACAGAAAACTAAATGAATTAGAATCTGAGAATTTAAGAATGTAATAACTGAATGAAAATTTTACTTCAGAGATTTAAAAGCAGATTTGAGCTGGCAGACAGAAGAATCAGGAAAAGTGAAGAAAGCTGAGGTGAGATTATTTACACTGATGAACAAAAAGAAAAAAAGGAATAGAAATTACCAACATTTTAGAGATCTATAAATACCATCAAACTTATCAATATGTACAAACAGTAATGGTAGAACAAGAAGAGTGGATGAAAAGACAAAGGAGAAACAAGGAAAAAGCAAAATAAATAGAAAGGATATTTGACAATAATACCAGTCAAAAATTTTCCAAATTTTGGCTGGAAAAAATGGCTCAGTGTTTAAAGCACTTGCCTCTGGTGCCTAAGGACCTGGGTTCAATTCCCCAAAACCCACATGCCAGATGCACAATATGGTGCATGTATCTCGAATTCCTTTGCCTTGGCTGGAGGCCCTGGTGTGCCCATACTCTGTGTGTGTGTGTGTGTATGTGTGTGTGTGTGTGTGTCTGTCTGTCTGTCTCTGTCTCTCTCTTTCTCTCTCTGTATCTCTCTGCTTGAACATAAATAAAAATAAAATATTTCAAAAAAGAAAAAAGATTAAAAAATAATTTCCAAGTTAGATAAAAAGCATGACTCTAAATACAGAAGTGCAAAGAAGTTAGGTTCAGAAGTCTGTGCCTGGAACACTGTTGTCAGATTATTGAGAGACAAAAAGAGTATCTCAACGTTAGAGATGTCAACTCACCATCCACGAGGGTCTTCAGGAAGAAATGCAGCTGTCTTTTCTGCTAAGGATGAGAGGCAGTAGAATGCTATATTCAAAGTGCTAAAAGAAACAAATACCATTCCTGTCTTTCATATTTTAAACAAATAGAAAAGAAAGAGGCACTTCAGAACTCATTCTATGAGACCAATGTCATGCTGATTAAAAAAAAAACAAAGACATCCAAAGAATGGAAGACTTTAGATCAATATCTTATAGACACAGACACAAAAAATTTCAAAAAAATACTACAGACTTAATAAAGTCACATATAAAATGGATCATAGGCCTGGAGAGATGGCTCAGCGGTTAAGGCACTTGCCTCCAGTGCCTAAGGCCCCGAGTTCAATTCTCCAGGACCCACATAAGCCAGACCCACAAGGTGGTGGCCCTCGTGCTCTCCCTCTCTCTCTCTCTCTCTCTCTCTCTCTCTCTCTCTCTCTCTCTCTCTCTCCTTGAAAAATGAATAAATAAAATATATTTTAAAAAAAATGGATCATAAACCACAGGGTCACATGTACATCTGGAATTTGTTTGCAGTAGATGGAGACCCTGGTGTGCCTATTCTCTCTTCTCTCTCTCTCTCTCTCTCTCTCTCTCTCTCTCTCTCTCTCTCTCTCTCTCTGCTTACAAATAAAAATATTTAAAGAAACAAAAAACAAGGGATGGCTGTAATCAAAAAGGCAGTGACATAAAAGATTATAGAAGTTATAATCCTCATACACTGTTGGTAGTGATGTAATATGATGCAGCTAGTGTGTAAAACAGTCTGGCAATTACCCAAACAAATGAATGTTGAGTTACATACTCATAGGTATATACCAAAGAAAAATAAAAATAAAAACATATGTGTACAAAAACCTTGTACATGAAGGTTCATAACCAGAAAGTAAAAAGATGATTTTCTGCCTGCAATTATCAATTGAAGAGTAGATAAACAACACACTTCCATCTATGCATGACCCATTATCAGTGATAAAAAAGGAATGCTACAACATGGCAGAATGTTGAAAACATTTTTCTGGTAAAATAAAGTGCCAGTCACAAAAGACTATACATTGTATGACTATAATTATATGAAACTTCCAATCCAGGCAAATCTTTAGAGATGGAAAATAGAGTAATAATTGACAGAAATTTGGGACTAGGAGTGGGAGGTGGCCGATGATGGATACAGGTTGAGAGGAAGGCTGATGGCAGTATTCTAAGGAGAATATTGTGGGGCTGGGGAGATGGATCTACAGGTAAGAGTGTTTGCTGCACAGCGTGATGACCCGAGTTTGATCCCCAGCACTCATGGAAACAGCCAGGCATGGCTGTGCATTCCTATAACTGTAGTGCTAAGGGGCAGAGACAGGAGTATCACGAGCCCCCTGCTCAATGAGTCTTATTGAAAAACAGTGAGCTCCAGGCTAAGCCAGACTGTCTCAGCGAAACAGGCAACAGAGCAATAGAAGAGGAAACCTGATATTTTCCTCTCGTCTGTGCACATGTGTGCATAGGACATGCACATCTACACACGCATGTGCATACACCACACACACACAAATAATGTTATAAATAAGGTAGTAGCTAGTAGTTCCCACTACATGAGTATACTGAAACCACTGGCTTACATTACTTTAAAGGGATGAATTGTTTGACATATAAATTACAACACAACAAAACTGGTCTAAAAATTCTTGTTAATCACTTCTCAGCCTTTTGGCTAAGATCAAGTGTAAACATTCTGGTTCAACATGCTCAAAATTTTTGTCAGAAAAACTAAAGATCTACCTAAAAGAACCAATATATCAACGTTAGTGTGCATCAAATCACTTGAAGAATCTTATAAAATTGCTCAGTGGGTCTGAAGTGAAGCCTGAGATTCAACATTTCTAACAAGGTCCCAAAGGATGATGTCTGCACTTCGGTCCTTACACCGATAGACCAGAAAAAAAGCCCAGAAAGATAACTTCTGAAATATTACCAATAGGATCAACTGTTAAACCTAGTGATATAATTTCATTAATTTAAATTTCATTTTATACTCTTAAGTTGTCTTTGAAACATTTTAAAAATACCCCAAAAGAATTAAATAGTTATTTCTAAAAAAGAAATCCTCCACAGGGCCATTATTCATTATTAAGCCAATGTCAGATTTTGTAGTCTATATTTATCTATATTGTTATTTATATTATATGTAGTCTATATTAATTTATGAGAATTAATTTATCTGAAGATACCGTGGGTGAAAATATAAATATACTTTAACATTACTACTGAGTTTATGCATTCTTTTAAATTATTCTGGATAGCATTGTGAGACTATTGAAATTCATTAGCTATCATTACCAACTCTCATTTTCCAAGGATCAACACTGCCATATGCTGGGACTTGTTCATGCCCAGTGAGCTAATTATAACAGGACAGTTATTCACCATCAATATGCCTCACTGCTATGAATGACACAGAAAAGTGATTCTAAGATCTGATTCACAAAAAGCTTATTGCTAATTATTAGGTATTGGATAACTTGCTAAAATAACAAAGCTTATTTTAACATGACTGACAGACAAGGCACAATGTTAATTAAACTTTCCTTGAAATACCTGTGTCTATGTGTAGTTGGAAAGGCCAACCTGTGGCAGTTCAGCTCAGAGCAGTTTGGTATCATTGCAGTGGCCTGATGCTCCTGCAGGCTCCCATGTTCTCCAGATCCCTGGTGCATTTGGTGACTCACCTGCATGCTCTAGCCAGTCTGCCACTTAGTGTCGCTTGTATCATTATGAGCAATATTTTTGTTCCTAAAACTGGCAGCCAGGTTCTTTGCCACCCACTGTCAGACTTCGCCATTCCTACCACACTCTCCCCAGTTTTTGCATTTGGTTGTCAGGAGGCTCTGCTGACTGACGGGAGAAGCAGTGGTGAGGACAGGTGGGAGGGACTGCGCAACAGGTGGAAGAAATAGATTGCCTCCCACTGAGATACCAGCTTTCTCCTGCATTTTTCCCCTCTCAATTTCTGCTCTCTCCCAAACATTTAATACTCCATGCAGATAAACCTTCTCATCCTGGATTTTTGTGATAAAATAGTAGTGACATGCATTCTCCATTTTCTAATATTGATGACATCCAATGTTTTAGACCTCACCACACTCTCAGTAACAAACCTTCCCTTTGTATGATGTGCAGAAGTAAAGACTCTGGGTTATCAATGACGGGAGTAGATGAGTAAGCCTGAGGCCAAGAGGGCACATTCAGCGTTATGTCACAGGCCCAGGGCTGGAGCTGAGGCTGGCTAGATTGCAGGTCACCACACCTCCTCTTTTCTTTCTTCCCTCTCTGTGGAGAGTTCCCTTCACCTTGATCCACACTGTGAACAATGTGGTCATCCAGGGCCTCTGTGTTTGTGTTACGGTACTGATCACACTATGAGAGATTCTCTCTCTCTCTCTCCCTCTCCCTCCCTCTCTCTCTCTCTCTCTCTCTCTCTCTCTCTCTCTCTCTCTCTCTCTCTCTCTCTCTCTCTCTCTCTCTCTCTCTC
>PVHP010030443.1:0-21679 GCA_004024765.1 Zapus hudsonius | reverse complement strand
TGACAGGGGATGGAGCAGACTTGGAGACAAGAGGACTAAAGGCTCTGTGGCTGGTAGAGGTTTCAGGGTCCTGTTGGAAAGCTCTCGCTTGCCTTATATCCCTGGTTTTTCGGGGAAGATGCTGCTTAGGCACAGAGCACTGAACCTGACCAGGTACGTGTAGTGAAAGCTTCAACCACAGGCTGCAGTGAGTCCCATAATGCAGTTCACCTTCCTTATAGTTTTAGAGGTGACAGGTGAGAGTAAGAAAATGGGCCTCGGGTCCACCTGCAAAACCTCCACCTGTCACTGCTGGAATGGCCTTCCCTGTTCATCTCTGAGTCTCAGCTGCTCCACCTGTAAATAGAATAACAATCATCTCTACAGTTCTTGTCAAGTTTCTCAAAACCAGGCATTAACTTCAATTAGCTTATATTATTACCACTGTCATTAATACCACAGCTATTGGTTTATATACATACATTAGCAAGTTTCCTTAATTTTTAGCTTACTATGAGTACAAAGTCTCATTTATTTCTTTCCATCTCTTCTCTATAAATTTCTCAACTATTTTAAGGAAAAAAGAACACCCTCCCCTTCAAGAATACTTAGACATTAACATGGCTGAGCTGAAATTGACCACTGAGATATTGTTCTCCTGTAGATTCTAATGTCCCCCAAATGCTCGTGTTTTAAAAGCTTGGTCCCAGCTTCTTATGGGGAAAGCGGAAACCAACTTTACTGTCATTGGGAAGGCCCCCTGGGGGTGGCTTGGCCGTAGTATCTCCATAGCCTTAGGTACTTCTGATGAAGACCAAGAAGTCTCTAGCAGGACTCCATCTGCTGAAGGTGTGTGACTGAGGGAGGGCCGGGAGTCCAGCCCTGTGTGTTCAGTCAGCTCCTGCTTGCTGTTCTCTTTGTCTCTCGGCATGTAGGATGCATGACGATGTGAAGTTTCTTGTTAACTTGACCTCTTTAGTTAATCTTGGGTGGGTCTCTGAGGTTGCTTACAGGAAGGATTAACTAAAGGAGGAGATCCTCCTCCAGAGTGAGCCCTTCCTCCAGAATGGGAAACCCATTCTGTATGTAAGGAAGCTCAAGGGAAAGGAAATCCCTTTTCTTCTACCCCTTCCTCCACAGCCTGTTTGTTGGTTCTGGTGTGTGTGTGTGTGTGTGTGTGTGTGTGTGTGTGTGTGTGTGTGTGTGTGTGGTGTTGGTGATGGCTTCTCTCTGTATTTGGACCTGTGTGAAAGGGGGCCAGCCTCTTTCACTACTATGGAACTTCTCCTGGATCTGTAACTTTAATAAATCTCTTCCTCCCATAACTGCCTGGTTTGGAGGTACATGTGGCTGACTAGGACACACCATAATGAAGCTTCCCCTGGATCTGTAAGCCTGAGATACCCTTTCCTTCCATGAGCTGTGTCATAATCAGCTTACTCTGTCACTGCGCAGAAAGAACCCAAACAAAACCGACTTGTGGAGAAATGGGTTTATTGGGCTTATGGACTCAAGGGGAGACTTCATCCTGGCAGGGAAAACAATGGCATGAGCAGAGGGGTGGATATCACCTCCGCCACAGCACTGCAAACAGCGGCAGGAAGGTGTGCCAAACACTGGCAAGGGGAAGCTGGCTTATAACCCCCATATGCCTGCCCCTAACAACACAGCTCCAGCGAGGTTGTAAAACCCAAACTGCTGAGGACACATTCATTTGTTTGTGGGGACACCTGGATCAAACCATGAGAAGCTGCTTTGGTTGGATACTTTGTCTCAGCAACAAGAAGGCAACTACAATACCCCTGGAGGGGGGATTGTAGAACACTGATCTAGTCCTCATCTTTTCCTGTTCCAGCCATGAAGTAGATGGCACCATAATGAGCTGCTATAGCCTAACTCCACCATGGTGTTAACCAGAACAAATCATTTTTCCTTGTAAGTTATTTATCTCAGGTCATTGTTATATAAGGCTGACAAACATGGAAGGTGACTTGGCCTTTCCAGGAAAAAAGAAAAGACTTTAAGGCCTCCTCTGTAGTCAGGCTCTGGTCTTAGGCCTGAGTTCAGGCTAAGAGACTACAGATGAAAACGATGTGTCCAGTTGCCAAGCCTGACCCGAAGCCCTTGGAATTCCTCAGTTTGAACTGAAAGGAGGGGTCGCATCACAGGGAGAAGGGGGCTGGGAAGCACTGACAATGTGGGCCAGGCTTCATGAACCAGAAATAAGCATTTGCTGGTCAAACACTTAAACTCTCGGGTTGGTTTAATGGACTTATAGCCTAGTGTTCACCAGTAAAACCGAACATCACAAAGCAGAACTAGAAACGTATGGGAGTGTCAAGGAAGAAGGAAGAATGTCGGGGGAGGAAAGAAAGAAAGGAAAGACTTCAGAGGAAGCCTCCTGTAAAAGGTTAACAGAGGATGACATTGAACATGTGGAGCTCAAGAACAAATATCTGCCAAGATTCAATTCAACTAATAAAATTCAGCCTGTGCCATGAGCTTTCAGGCACACTATTTTTTTTTCTTTTTTATTGTCCATAATGAGTTCCATTGTTTAGTGGGCCAACCATGAGTTGTTATCCCCAATTCCTCATTGCCCCCCTCCTCATCCCCAGTCAGCTGGATATCCTCCTCCGTGGGCCGTCTGGATCAGTCTTTGTGGCAGGGGACCATTGGATAGCCTAGTATTCAGCCGGGTTCTCCTGACCCAAGTGTGTTGTTACTGAGGGGTGCCATGCCTCTGATATTCTCCCCCACTACGACTCTCACAATCTTTCCGCCCCCTCTTCCGCTCAGTTCCCTGAGTCGTGGTGGGTGAGTATTAAGGATGCTTTAATGTTGTGAGCTTAGGGGTTTTTGTGTCGAGATTAGTTGGTTTCTGTCTCACTTGCTTATCCTGTGTTGATTGAATGGCTGTGGCTGTGGGTCCCTTGTTCATCCTGTTCATCCCATCATTATCTGTGGGGTTCCATATGGATCCTCCACCGTATGACTGTGGTGGCTCATCTCTTGCCAGGATCTCAGCTTTCTGCCTGTGGTCAGATGGTAGGGTTATATGGGCCACAGCTCTCTCGCTGTATCCTGAAAAATACAAACACAATCTCCATCAGAGAATGAGATCAGTATTGCTTAACAAATATACACCATTCTGGATTACCTAGCTTCTATTTTTAAAAGCCTCCCCAGCAGTTGCTCGCATGGTGCATCTTTTCTTGGGAGCCCAAGAGTATGGGATCCAGTGCATATCTCCCTGAATCCCCGTTCCAATCAAGGGTTCCCCCTCACTAAGTGGAATATTTGGCCAAATTTAATAGCTGTTGTTCGTCTCCCCCAGGCCCAGGCTCCTCCACTGCACAAGTGCTCCTTTCTTGGTTTGCTTTTCTCTCCCAGTAGGAGGTGTGGTCAGCCTACTCATGGCCGCAGACTGTTTCATGCCAGTGGTCTGTGTACTCAGCTGTCGTTGATCAGCTTCACCTGGCAGCTTGTGTAGTGCCTTCCAGCACTGCACTAACTGCCATCTGGGGGCTGGTTACCATTCCAGGCCTCGAAGGGTCTCTCGATGCTGAACGATGGTATTCTGTGGTTTCTTCAGCAACAGGGTTTTGCCTCAGGTCAGGCACACTATTGACAACTGGGAGCTAAAATGGAAAAGAATGCAGAAGTGTACTTTGGGGAAAGCATGGTAGGCAAGGCTAAGATCAGAGGACTGTTCAGGATCAGCGTTCATGAAAGTCAGAGACACGGAGCCAGAGCAGGCCCAAGGCCATGGGGTCCATCCCTGTATTCTACCTCTGTATACAAAGAGCCAAGAGCTGTGGTTCTCCTTCCTGGGGTCAAATGTCAAGCTTACAGACAAGCAGGAACTAGATGTGGTATGCTCCAAAGCCAGGCTGTATGGTCCTGTCAGCCGCCGCGCCATATCTCAAGAGTGAGATAACAGAGAGCAAGCTGAGTTTAATTACGCTTTCTAACAAAGTGATTCTCAATCAATGTTTAGTACATAGTCTCTCTTACCAGACTGCTCACAAACATAACATTTGTAAAGAAACCTTTTCCTGAATTGCACACCATGAGGAGAGGGTCTCCCCCTGTAAACACTCAAGAAACAAGCTCTTCAGTGAAATGCCCCCAAGGCTATGCACCCCTAGCTTTCACGTTATGAGCTCTCTGGTCTACCGTTGACTACTGGAAATAGCCTATCACTGCCATCAAGTACCGAGCAGGGGAATCACAGAAGTTTCTGTGCCTTCTCTCAGTGGAGGCTTTAGGGAGAAGTGTCTACCTGTGGGAGCAGCCAGGGGGGGGACACCTGCCCTCTGTCCTCAGTGACGTGAATGAATGGATCCCATTTGGGCATGGCATTCACTTCCTAGCCATCCATTGGTTCTTCAGAAGTATTGATCTGTGTGCCGTCTCTAAGGTTCCAAGGAGGCTTAAGTGATGTTTCTGGAGGTACTTTGAGGTGTGCCACGTAAATGCAACTTTGGAAAGGTTGCCTGAAGCCATAACAACGGGAGCTACACAGCTGGCATCCTTTCTTTGCAAAGGACATAAGTTTCATTAGCTCAACAACAATATCCTGAAGCACTTCACAAGTCTGGAAGAGGAATTTTCAAACGACAGTGTTCAGCCATAGTCTACGAAACTGACGCTTCTCTCCCCCCTCTGAACGTACTCTGTCACACAGATATGCTAAGTGAGAGGTGACTTAAATCTGATTTTTGCCTTTTCCCTTCAAGAAATACCACTCACAAATAAAATGCAGTCTTCAAACCTTTAGGACATGCAAGGAAATAGCGTTATCACTTACTGGTTATGCAAAACGATATCACTTGTTCCCAAAGTGCTACATTCACCGGAAGCACCAGCCCCCCAAAGGCCATTATCACACTATTCCACAGTTGCTTAGCCTCCTTGGACCGTGGTGCCCAAGAGGGAAGTATAAGACACAGGCTGGTTCACATGTGAAGATATCTCAGTATGTTGTAATAATTTATTGTGCCATTTCTGACTGAGCTATGATGATGCCTACTCACTCTATACATGAGAAAACAGAAGCCTGAAGCAGAGGCCTGTTAGAGTACAATCTAGAGACACAGCTCTGTAGCTCAGGGAGGGGACAGGACAGGACCCAGAGGGCCTCACTCCCAGTCCCTGGCCTATGAGCACCAAGGCAGAGAGTGTCCGGAGATGGGGGAGAGGGAAAGAGGGCAGAAAGAAGCACAAGGGTGCAATCAGATGGGAAGTGTGGCCTCCAGGGTTCCCAGTGCTGTGAGGGAACAACTGCTAACAGCAATAGCTAATTGAACATTTCAAAATAACTAGCAGAGAGGAATTTGGATGTTCTCAACATAGAAAAATGAGGTAATGGATATGCTATTCACAGTAGTCTGATGACTGTATAGTGTATAAACGTGTTTCTATAATTTTTCTATTATTAAAAGAACATGTTTTATTATTTTACTAGAATGCATAGGAAGGAGTGGGTTTCATTGCGATGTTTTTGTTTGCATACATGTCTATCATCATACTTTGTTTTTCTGACCCTCTCACGGTCCTCTACCATCCCTTCCTTCCCCTTCTGGTCCCCATCTCACACAGACAGTCCCTTCTGCTTTCCTGTCACGACTGTCTCATTGCCTAGCTGTAGCCTCGCCCTGCCTTGACCGCCCCTAACTGCTTTCACCCATCTCTCCCCACACCACCTCCAGATCCTACATACCTCTCAGTGGGACTTGTGTTTTAATATGATGAGCTAAAACGCCACACATTTCCTGCTGACAACATAATTTCACCATACTTTAAAGCTGAATAAAATTCTTTTGTGTACACGTACCACATTTTCTTCTTCCCTTCATCTGTTGATGAACCTTGAAGTTGGTTCTATATCTTGGCTGCTGATAATAATGCAGCAACAAATATAGGTGAGCACGTGTATGTGTGGTATGCAGGACTGGACAACGTTGGGCATATTCTTAGTCAAAGTACAGGAGGACCATTTGATGGGTCTTTTTTTAGTTGTCTTTTGCTTCAATTACATTGGTTGTTATGTGTCAGTGAAAGTCGTTTATATCCTGTTGATTTAACTTTGATACATCATGTGTCTAGGAGTTTGTTCATTTCTTCTCGGTTTCACAGGTGTTTTTAGAATGTAAGCTTATAAAGTATTCCCTAAGTATCATCGGGGTTTCTTTCAAATTTATTATAGCCCTTCCCATTTTTTATTTCTAATTTTATTAGTTTGGTTCTTCTTTATCTTTCTTTTGGGCAGCAATTACACAAGTTTCTCATTCTTGCTGGTTTACTTTTAAAAGAATCAGCTCATGCATAATTGATTCCATGAATTGTGCTTAATTTCCATGTCGTTAACTTCTGTCCTGATCTTTATTGTTTCTTGAAACCTACTGATTTTGACTTTGCAACTACTGTTTTTGAGTTTTGTCCTTGTTTTGCTAAGACCTTGAGGTATATCATTAGGTTATTTATTTGAAATCGCCCTAAGTTTTAAATGCAAGCATTAATAACAGCAGGCTTTCCTATTATATACCTCTTATATCTCTTGTCAACATCCCAAAATTCTAATAAATTACACATTCATTTCTATTTGATTCTAGAATTTTTAAAATATCTTTCCTGATTTCTTCAATGATACAATGGTCATTGATTCAGTCTTCAGTTATTTACATAGTTTCTTTTGCAATTGATTTCTAGTTCTATTCCACTGTAATCTGATAAATTACAAGAAATTATTTTAATTCCTTTGCAATTTAAAAGACTGGTTTTGTGGCTATAATGTAACTTGATTGACCTCGCAGACAAATCTTTGAATGTGTCTGTGAGGGAGTTTCCAGCTTAGGTTAGCTGAGATGGAAAGACTCGTCTTAACTGTGGACAGCAAGAGTCTATGAGTAGAGATAAAATGAGCTGAATAGGAACGTGCATCACTCTCTCTGCTTCCTGACTGCAGCTGTAATGTGACCAGCTGCTTCATGCTCCTGACGCCTTCCCTGCCTTCAGGATGGACTGTATCTCCTCAAACCGTAGGTCAAAAGAAACTGTTGCTTCCTGGCAGGTGTGTGTGTGTGTGTATGTGTGTGTGTGTGTGTGTGTGTGTTTACACAAATCACTGGAGTGATTTTCTTATCACTTATCATTATGTTTCACCCATTATGTTTCACCATCATTTCTTATTCCTTATCATTATGTTTCCCCCAAAGATGCATCTTTAAAAGCTAAGACAATAAAAATTCTTCTGCTAACATTAGCATTTGTGAAATTTGAAATGATCCAATGTCCAAAACGTCTTTTGATCTCATTTTAAGTTCAATCACTTCAAAAAGAAGCTCATTTATTAAGCATCATATCTTCATGATCATTCACTGAATATTTACACAAACACTAATCACTTTACTAGAAAGAAGCTAATGCAAGACAATAGCTTGACACGGACAACACATTAAAATAGCTTTCCTTGGTTTCTTCAGGCTTCCTACAACTTCCCCCACTGTCCAGCTTTGATTTCCACAATGCTGAGCACCCTCAGTGAAAACCCCTTGTCTCGGCCAGTTTCGTCCTTGAGCCTTTGGAACTGGGCTTGCTGGACCTACTAGCAAGGACAAACATCCCTCAAAGAAGAAAAACAGAAAAGCAGCCAGGGGACACAAGTCCGGCTTTAGCCTGAGTCTGAGAAAGTTGAAAAAAGAAAGACTTCCAAAAGGCTGAGCTGAATGGGGCTGGGGGAGCAGAAAAAAGAGACTTGGGTTCATTTCTAATTTATAAATTAAATGCATTGCACTCTTTCCCAAAGGCTACATAAAGATGTTAAATTATCTGGAATTGGATTGGGGTTTTGAACCTGTGTGAGTGCAGACTCAGGGCCCATAAATAAGCAAAGTCTATAAGACATGTTCATTTAGAAACACCATGCGTGAAAACAACCAGCTATCATATTATCTTATCTCCAGAATTTTCCACACATTTAAAAAAATATTTTATTTATTCATTTTTAAGCAGGGAGACTCAGAGAGAGAGAGAAAGGGAGATAGAGAGAGCACCAGGGCCACCACCTTGTGGGTCTGGCCTATGTGGGCACTGGGGAATCGAACCGGGGGCCTTAGGCACTGGAGGCAAGTGCCTTAACCGCTGAGCCATCTCTCCAGCCCCTCCACTCATTTCAAGAATTAACAAATTATTGGTGCAGACACTGTGGCCTGTGCTGTTGGATCTGGGCTTGGGGACAGGAATAAAGACAAAGCTGCTGCTGCCTGGTCACCAGGGGAGTCAGCCAATTGCCCTGTGATTCTCAAAGCAGAATATAGCTGTTTTGTAATTATCAAAATTCACAAAAAGGTCAGTTAATATAAATGAGACTCATTACAAAAGTTTTCTCAGAGAAGAGATAACTTGAAAAAAAATCAGATTTCATAGCGATAAGGAAGAAATGGCACCAGGTGGGGAATCCACGCATGTACTGAGGGGAAAAGACTCTGTGACCCAAACCTATCAGTCAAACTAGAGAGCCACCCAGACTGCACCCCTAGTCACCGCCCCTCCTCTTGGTGGCCTCCTTAGAAAGCTGCACAAGGTAGCAACCCCTCAGGTGGCCCACTCCCACCTGGCAGGATACTCAAACCCTTGCTACCACTTTGCTCTGAGTAATGCTTCTTGCTGCTTCCCTTGTGTGGTGTGGCTTTTAATTCTTTGAGTAAGGTGCCAGGAAGCACCCAGAGGGCACTGGCAGCAAGGGTGCAGTGATGCTATGACCGGCCGTCCTCACTTTCCCAGGACCACCCATCCAACTCCCCCTGATGCCCTCACTCTCAGCTCTCCCAGGTCTGGGTGGCACATCGCATGGTCAGCACGTGAGATGGTGCTGCACAGGGATAGATGACACCCGTTTCAATAGTCTGACACAGGGTGCTCCCAAGCTAAACACATAAGCTTGAGAGGACACTGAAGTCCCTCGCTTGCTCATCGGCCATGAGAAAGCACCCGACAAGACAAAGCTGAGGAAGGAAGGGTTTATTTGGCTACCGTTGAGATGGCATTCCAGGGTGACGGGAAAGCACGGCAGCTCGTCATATTCAGTCCACGGTGAGGAAACCGAGTGATGCAAGCTGGTGCTCAGCCCGGCTCTCTCCTTCTTAGCCAGTACCAGACTGAGCCTAGGAGATGGTGCCAACCACACAGAGGGTGTGTCTTCTCGCCTCAAGCTTAACTAATCTAGAAAATCACTGAGGCACATTTCCAAAGATTCGTTTCCATGGTAATTCTCGGCGCTGTCACTTTGACAATCAGAGAGTGACCATCGCGTTGGGTATTCTAGGGAGGGAGTGTGGTGCTCCTAAATCCCCACAGCAAAGCCTCCTTGGCACAGGGATCAGCGGGGAGTCAGAATCTGGAAAATACTCCATCGTGTCCTGAGGTTGATATCAGTCACCTTTTGGTTGTCTGTGGTCTTCAGTTGCCACAACTTCCTACATTTCAATAATAAATCATCGTTAGCTCTGTTCTACTGAAAATCTGTGTTTCTCAGATTTCTTTTGGATTGTTGAGCCCCACGATGCTGTGGCACTTATGAATGCTTTGGGCCAGGACTTTAAGAAGGGCAGTTGAAACTGAGGCCCATCCCACTCCCGTGTCAGAAGGCAATCTGTGGCTTACACCGCCCTCTTGTACCACAAGGCCTCATTCTTACCACTGAACGCTTTTCTACCAGAACTGTGGGATAATGGTGAACATGTATTGTGCTGTTTTGCCCTGCCATATAGTCAGAAATGGGTGAAAGTCCTTGAGCCAACAGAAGGTCACAGTGACAAGACCGTCTGAGGGGCCGATTAAGTCAATGTGACCTCCAGTGGACACAAAGGGACAGCTGAGAAGTGTGGCATTGAAGGACCCAAGAGAGATGCTTCTGCACACAGCCATGCTCCATTGAGTGTCTGATGCAATCCAAACCCATGACCTTTCGCATCGTGCCCAAAACTCGATCTTAAGAAGGTAATTCTTCAAAACTCCAATGTCGGTACTAGAATGCTTCGCTCTCATTCCCCTTTCTGTTCGTGTTTACAGAATTCATGAGAATATTAGCAAAAAACATTGTGTTTTAATCCATAAATTTCTATGGGGATTTAAGTATTGTTAAAATTAAGATAAAAGAATGTTATGAGTCCTTATTTTACAACAAAACATTAATCAATGACAAAAATACTTTTTAAATTTTGTTAATAATTTTCATATATGAGCATAATAGAGTTTATCATAATCCCCTCCTGTTACTTTATCTTGTTCCCCTAACCTCACCCCTTTCCATTGAACCCCTTCTTCTTTCCAACTAGGAAAGAAGACATGCGTGTTGATGTCTTCATGAGCCAGCATCCATGAATATTGGTCTAGTATCGTGCAGGTCTTGTGATGCTGATGACTTGATGCAATGTCCACCTCATGTCTAGAAGACAGCTTTGCACAGCACTCCTCCCCATCCTCCGTCTCTTACGTTCTTTCTGCCACCTTTCTGCAGGGTTCGCTGAGTGTCTGCAGCACAATGTCTCCCTAGAATACCTAATGAGCACTAAACAGCCAAGGTTTGTTTTCACAATTTGTACTCAATAATTTCCTCCAAGGGTTATTTTTCATTTCCCACTGAGGGAAAAGAATACTTTCGCTCTTCAGAAAAGAGCATAAAACACTGATGAATCTTGGAACTGATATGGATATCTCCTAACTTCAGGTAATTTACTGTTCTTTTCACACTAGTTTTTTGAGATAGGGTCTCAATCTAGCCCAGGCTGACCTGGAATTCACTATGTAGTCTCAAGGTGGCCTCGAACTCACAGTGATTCCTCCTGCATCTACCTCCCCAAGTGCTGAGATTAAAGGCGGGCTCCACCATGACCAGCTTCTTTTCATATATGTTGAAAAAAAATCACCTGACCAAAATTCCTAGAGAAATTATGCAAATTTCAAAGTATCACCTAAACATAACCACATTGATCCCCTCTGCTATTGATGAAATGGAATATTTCACTTAGGAAGTCCTGAGCTTCTCTGGCTTGAGAAGCCACTGATGGATTCTGACATTTGACAGAAGCCACAGCCAAGATGGCCCAGTGAGCCAAGCAGTACAATCAGCCAGGCCCAAGGAGGGGCTTATGCAAGCATTCATTCATCTGAATACTCAACGAGGAAGGGTTAGATCAATGTGTGAGCACAGGCATGCATGTGTGCATGTAAAGGCATGCATGTGCATGTGTACAGGCACGCATGTGTGCATGTACGGCAATCTTAATTCTTCCCCCAGCTTCCTGTAACAGGACCCAGCCAGTAAGGAAACAGTAGGAGTTATGTGAATTTTTATTTCATTCCAGACCAGGTGGAGTTTGGTCACTTAGGCAAAAGCCTGCATTCAAATCCCACCCATGTGGAGAAGAAACATTGAAACAGCTGAAGAGAGCTATGTATGTTCACTGTGATTTCATCGGCCTCTCTTTAGCCTCCTGCACACAGCATCCAATTCCAGCCATTTGCCATGGAGCCTGCCACATTCCAGACAACACACGGGCTACAGACACCACTCCCAGGGCTTGGAGAAGCCGAGCTTTTGCCATGAGCCCAGCAATGGGACATTATGCTGCAATGGTGACAAATTGAGCGGAGAGGCCAGCAGAAGATGAAAACTGCTGGCAGTGTCCCGGAGGGAGCTATCACACACTCTCCCTGGGCATGGCGGAGACAGACATCCATAAAAGCAACCTACCTCCAGTCTGACAGAAAATCCCTGAGCCTGATTAAAATGAGACCATGGCTCTCTGAGAGGCCTTGCTGTTCACAGCACCAGACCCCGTGAAGTATTCAGGAAAGTTAACACCAGACACCCCAGGGAGTTAATAACAATCGTGTAAAAGCCTGCCTGGCTGTAGCGCACCCTGAGCCTGGTCAGACTGTCAGGAATTCAAAGACTCACTTGGCAGAAGCCCTTCCTGGAGGACGGCTCATCTGCATCAGCACCTAGAAATGGGCTTCAATCTGCAGCACGCCGCCAAAATTCACCGTTTCCATCCACTTATCTGTCCACTCATCCATCTTCCCACCCATCCACCCATCTACCTGCCCATCCATCCATCTGTCCATCCACCCATTCTACTCACTGGATTTGGAAACACCTATTTGACACTGGCTGTGCCCTCATCCCTTCATACACAGGAATCTAATAGACCGAGAGTCTTGCTTGGTATCTGCACCTAACCTTCCATTACATTTCTACAACTAGTCCAGAAATTTTCAACCTGAAAATCATCCCAAGCCACAGCCCACTGAGTTTAGAAGTTCCTTCCGACCAGAGCTTTCATAGCTTCTATGTACTCACTGCGAAGAGGTCATTTCCCAAGGCAGCTGTTTGATTAGCCTCTTGCAAGGCCTCAGTCCTGGAGGTTCTGAAGCCTTCCTGACCTGTCCCGGGAGAACGGCGTGGTTCTCACCTCCTGTGACAGGAAATGGTGACAAGAATGAGCCCTGCAAGGCACCCTACACCACAGCACTACACTCCGCCCCGCTTCTGACCCTGAGGCCTTCTCCATGCTGTTCTGCCCTGGTGTGGCACAGAGCAGATGTTGAGCAAGTGAAGAAATACTGCGGCAGCCAGGTCAGGAGAGCAAGGCATTCAGCTGGGCTTTCTTGAAGTAGCTGAAACCCAAGAAAAGTGGCAAAAAGTGTGATGAAATCCAAGGTGAGGGAAACGACGCCCTGAAGGATGCCTGGCCTCCTGAAGGAAGTCCGGTGTCTTCTAGCGACTTGCAGGCTGGCCACAGTGTGAAAGGAGGATGTGTCCCTGAAGGAGAGGGGAGAGAGGAGGGACAGAGAGGGTGGCAGCCCAGGAATGAAGGCGGGAAGGTGGGTGGTGTGCTGAGCAGACCTTCAGATGGGGGCAAGTCCATCCCTCGCTCAAGGGTCTTCATCTCTCCCCACCAGGACAACCAGTAGGTGTGACCTGCAGAAAGGATCTTCACAGCAAACTGAGTCTTGGGAAGGCAGGATTGAACCGCATATTTAATGACATAAGAGAACCAGTCAGATGCCTCTTGACACTTGCACGAGTGCACTTGCGCACATCCTCCTCTCTGTCTTGCCTCGCTCTCTCTCTCTCTAGCTCCCTCGTCTGTGTCTCCATTTTTGTCTCTGTGTCTCTGTGTGACTCGCCCTGTCTCTCTCATTTCGGTTTCTTCTACTTTCTCTGTTTTTCCCTTTGCCTTATCTCTGCATCTGTCTTCCCGCTCCTTTTCTGCCTCTTCTTGGTGTTGATGCAGGAAATTTGGGGTTCAGGGCATCCTCCAGATTTATGAACCCCAAGTATTGGGTTCTTTCCTAATCTTTGCTGAAGAATAATAAAGATGAACTCAAGAAGGGCAAATCATGAATTATTGAGTTTATTGGGGGAGAAATCACAACTTGTGGCGTTTATTTAAAGGAAATTAAGACCCGGAAAGGAAAACTAGAATGTTTTTATGTGAAGAATATATTTCAGAAAAGCGTAAGTGAGGGAGAAACTGAGGCTTAGAGAGTGAAGCCAGACTGAGCTGCGGTCAGAGAGCCTAACTGAAGGGAACTCGCTTGGCATTGGCCATGGCCTTTCCCATGGAGGAAGGCAAGGGAAAAGGGAGAGCCCCACATGGCAGATCCAGAGTGGAAATGCGCATGGGATCAAACTGAGGGACGTTGAGACAGATCCGAGCAGGCGACACTCAGCCAAGCTGAAGTCCAACCCACACTGCGAAGGGCAAGAGGGTGTCTGGAAGTGGAGAAGCCTGTTCGTATTTGCTTTAGGTTGGCAGGGAAGTCTGAATGGTCTCTAATCTGGAGAATGGATTCCAAGGCCCACCCACACCTGGTTGGGATGGGGTCATGGCATGTTTGACGGTCAGCGGGGCCACCTTATATCATCAGTGCGTCAGGCACGGGCTCCAGTCCGAGTTAATAGCTTTCATTCTGTGCCAAGAAGAAATGACAGGGGGTTGTGGGAGATTAGGAGCGAGGTTTTCTAGAAAGCAAGAGTCACATCTCGGCCACTCCCAGGGACCTCTCTAGCCAGGCCTTTGCCCACAGATGAAGGTGGCTCTCCTAGGTCTCTAGCAGTCACTGGCTCTCTGGCCCGACAGATTCACTCACCTCAAAGAAACCAAAGACTTTCCCTCATGGCCAGTCAGCAAAGAGACTCCTAAACTGGAGGCTTCTGGTGAGATTCCCCCTCATTCCAGCCTCAGCTCGGCTGATCCTGGGGGGCTAACACCTCCCCTGTGGCTCATGGTGGGAGATCTCTGCAGCTTCTCCTCGACTCCCCTTAATCTGATAAAGCCTCTCTCTAAACCTCACCCTCTGGTAATACTTTTAATACTTTAAAGTTATATGACAAGTATCCGGGAACTCTAAATTTGTTGGTTTATTGGCAAAGAATTCCAATTTCCCTGCTACAGCTTGGTGCACGGGTCAAGAACTTCTCTTTCTGCTAGGTTTTTTTTCAAATTCTGAACCTCCCATCGTGTATATAATTCTATACTCTGGGAAAATAGAGAGAGGGAAACCGGAGTTTTAGAACCTCCCTCTATGGAAGACCCACTCCCCAAGTCCTTCTGATCCACTGGCCTCCCAGAGGCAGGTTTCTTGGGAATGCAGCCTAAAGTGGATGATAAATAATGACAGTCCGCCCGAGGATTCAAATGAAAACTACAAAATTCTACCAAGGGTAATGGCTCATATTTATCAAGTATATTGGAAGGTTATAAAAATAACAAAATCACTTCCAGATATATTAAATGTATTGATAAAATTTATCCAAGGAACACTGTGTTTTACCTGTACTCATAAACTTTATCAAAATTACCTTTTAAAATGTACTTCATGAAATTAATTAACAGGAGATATCTTAAATCTATAGATTTAAAAATCCATAGATAGGTGTTGATAGATACAAAAAAACTGCGGTTGACAGTTTACTTAGAGTACATTCATAGAGGGTTTTTTTTTTTGGTTGCATAGATAGTAACAAAAAAATTTTTAACCTTTATTTGTTATACTAAAAAATGTCTAGTTCTAAATTTTCCTGCTAAATATGTGTAATTTTTTGATACTAGATTATTTATTTTCCATGAACTGATAAGGAGATAAGTCAATTTGGTGTAATTTCTCTAACTAAGTTCTATAAAAGATAAATATTGGATGCCAGTCCTTCCAAAAGAGCCAGATACATGTGCTGGGCCTAAGTAATGGACTAAGGAACTCACCGTTCTCCTGTGTCTCTCACACAAATACCCCTAAGTTTAACTCTGGCTGCTCTCGGTTCTCTGTCTTTCTCCTTGTTCTTGATTTCAATTCATAGACGGTCAAGTGCTGCTTTCAAAGGTACGAGCTGGCTCTGCATTCAGGAAAGAGCTCCCCTGAGCCCAGACCCCAACAAACTTTAAATCAGCACGTTTTCCCAATGTCTCCTCTGAAACCAGACTGGCCCTCTGGTCAATGATGACAAAAGGGGGGAAACACAGCTCAAGGGGATATTCACCTAATTTACAGCTCCTTTCTTGTCTGCTAAAGTCCATGGTCAAATGGGTAAACTGAGACAATTTAAACAAAATGCTTCCCACCTAAAAGCTACATGGATTGCTCAATGGTTAGAGACACTAGCTCATGACTATAAATGATTTATGTTTCCTGCTTTGCTTATGAATCAAACCAAAAGGGGGATATAAGTTTTTATGTTAGGGATGACAGTCCTCTCCTCTGATCTCAGATATAGTCACCTCGGTCAGAAAAATTTCTAACCATCAGGAAAAGATTAACATGAGTAACTCCTTAAATAAAACAACCAGGATTCTTGCCTAGAATGTATATCAGAATAAAAACATGTATTACCATAGAGCTGTTCTTAAGGAAACCCAATGAATAAGTAATTAAGACACCTGATATTTGGGTTTTTTTTCTCTTCTCTCCTTTTTATGGTTACTTCTCTTCTAAGTTAATGTCTTAGTAGGGGCTTTATATAATGTTAATAAAAGGAAATTGTGAATGCTGGAAGTTGTAAGGTGATTAGTAAGAAGGAAGACTGAATTGCTAGAAGGTACTGAATGGGTGGGGTTTCTCTCAATGCTCCTAAAAGGGTTGAGAGAGAAATTCAGGAAGAACTGTAGAAGGGCAGTGAAAGGATGGTAGAAAGCTATTGAGTAAGTGAAGAAGGGAGCTGATGAGAAAGACGGGAGAAATGGTTTCAGTTTCCTTTTAAAGAAAAACTAGTCAATACAAAAATAAGATCTTGCTGGGTGTGACATCCATAATCCCAATGCCTGGTATTTTAAACAGACAGGATATACTAAGGCTGATAGATCACACCCTTAATCCTTGTACTTAAAGTAATAAAATAAGAACAAATAAGAACAGCCCTATAATCCGTAGACTACTCCGAAATATTCACAAACCAATGGGGACCTACAATGCCAGAGTCCCACAGGGGGAGAAAGGAAATGGGGTCCCAGAACAACCCCACCTAATGAGCAGTTAGGCAAATTAAGGCAGGAAAAAGCCTGTAAATCGCTACAATTAGGCCTAACCGTAGCTTCTGGCACCTTCACATTCCATGATATAAGATACTTAGGGAAGAGGGGGAAGGTCAGAAGAAACTCAAGCTTGGAAGCTGGCCTGTGAGGATGTGGTAAGGAATCCTATGTGGACTTTCCTCTTTCCAACAAACACAGAGAACGTACTTTGTGTCTCCTTTGACTTGAGGAAAAAGCCAAGAAATTTGAATTAAGGCTCCTGTAGGAAGGAGACGCCCAAATTTCTTCTCCCAAATCTGGTTCTGGAGTGATGCTCCCCTCCAAACAGATGTGTGACAGGATTGGGTATAGCCTGACTCTAGACTCTTCTATTCTCTCTCTCCTCCATTTCATTTCAGATGGGACAATCGGCTTCCAATGCAGCCCCAAAGTTCTCCACTAGCCCCAAGAACTGGGCCCATTTGGAGTCACTAAAACTGCTTTAATTTTCTAATGTCAAAAGTCTTGGCCAAAATAAAAATGGCCAACACAGGGCAGTTTTACATGCAGATGAATGGGGAAAACGGGGACTGCCCCTTGCCTTTCTCCAGAAGCTGAAGGAGACAATGAAAAAGACATAGAAACATATGCTGTGAAAAGTTATAAAAATTGGTGGCTGAACCAAATAAGAGCTTAAAACAGCTGCTCCAGGGTAAAACTTCCGTTTATTATAATTGGAAAATCAAAAGAGAAGAAAAGGAAACAAGAAGGAACAAAAAGGAATCAAAAAGAACAGGAAAAGGCAGATAACTAAAGAAATACATCAGCAAAAAAGGGTCGCTTAGGGAAGAGCCCCTTCAAAGAAGGACACCTCCAAGGGCTGCTTTCCTTGGGACGTGTTTATAAAAGCTGTCCCCAAAGAAAAACCCTGCCAGGCCCTCCTGAGACCCTATCCTAGATGCTAAGGTTTTAACTATTGGGGAAAAAACTGAGTTTTATGGTTATGATGACTTATTAACAGCTCAATAATACTAACTTGTTCATGGTTTTTAGAAAATGGCTTTTAAAGTACTCATCCAAGTCCCCTGTTTCTTTATTTGTCAAGAGGTCATTATTGAGAAAATGGAGTTTTTCAGATAAAGGTTCACTTACTAATGTTTAAATTTCTAGGATAAGGTTCTTATATCTAAAAACATTGTGGTTTTAAAAATGATTATTGATTTATTTATGCTAATTTTATGAAACGGTCATCATCAGACTTATGTAAGGTTTATCATGTAAATTTAAATTATTTAATTTCAGTCATTGTGGCTTTTATTCTCCAACTAGATAAAATATGTTGGGATAACTTATTAAGCTTTATCAAATTTAAGTCATGGGTAAAGCATAAAATTGCCTTATGTTAATAAGGATTTCTACTGTACATCAGATTAATTACTATCCAAGATTAAGCTAACCACATTGGTTATTATATTGTGTTTTCTCTTTTGAGACAGATTCATCAAGGGTTATATTAGAACTCAGCTGTTTTAGTTCAACAATGATCAGATTCTGCTCAATTGTGGGTAATCACATAGTCTCAGTCAGGATTTTATTTAAACAATTATCTTATTTTGAGTATCTCAGGTTTATTGTTTCTGAATAAACTAACTCTAAGATATACTCCCTGGTTTAGGGTACAGTCTTTATCTGAGAAAAATTATTTCAGGCTCTACAATTATTTATCCATCCTTTCCTGGGTAATTGGTGTATTTTGAAACACAAATATCAAGATTTTATGCTGTCTTACTTGTCTGTTCCTGATGATTTCCAGGTTAGATCAATTTGTTTGGATTTGTTGATAAAAATAATGTTTTCAGGACTGATAATGTGTTCTGTCTATATTTATAGTTTTTAGGTTTTTAAGTATTTAAAGATATATCTACTTTCATACTTCATTTATGAACTACACTGTCGCAGGACAATTATACTTGATGTATATGTACATATACTCTTTGTCCTTCAAGGTTGGTGAAACTTCCTTTCTAAGTGTTCTAATTAACTATGTAGAAGCCAAATTCAATTGGAATCATTGGAGCTAAAAGGCTAATGTTTTGGCCTCTTCCCAGGTCACAAGCCCTGGAGATGATGGGACACTGGCCCTCTGGTAGGTCATCTTGTCTTTCTGATCATGGAGGACATGGAGACCCAAAAACAAAATGGGTGTACAGCCTGAGGCAGGAGAGTCACACCTGAGGACAACCAGTCCTCCTGGCTTCCCAAAGGGGGAAGGCCACATGGTCAGCAGGGCCTTGACTCATTTTGACCGACAACACCTGGTGTTAAATAGGCCACACTGCTCCTCCCAAGCCCCTAAAACCTTCTTTGGAGAGATATTTGTGACCCCCCCCCAATTGATAGATTGTTTATATCTTGGCTGCCTACTTGGTCTTAAACACTCAAGAGAGAAATATATAGCCAAAATATGAGATGCTAATAACAACTTTCCAAAAGGAAAACCAGACAAGGCCTTAAGATAGGTTGGCCCCTTCTCTAATAATTCTAGCCCTATAATAAGGAAAAACAATCATAAATGTCAGGATGATTATTTTCAAATTTGAGTATATATTTATATATGACTCCTGCCAGAAGTGTTCCATGTGTTGGTAGCCATGGAGAGACCCTTCTGACTTTCCAACCATCAGAATGGTTTGGTACTAAGTCCTAAGCTCAAATATCTTGTATATGTTCCGAATAACTCTGTTAATATGTCATCTGCTTTACAAGCCCCACAGGAACAGATTTGGACCTTGTCAGACACTACGGTTCCATTTGTGAACAGTTCTGGGAGTGGATCTCGAGTTTTTCATGGAGGAAGAAAATCATACTCTTTGTAATTACCCCACTGCTATTTTAATTTATTTCTGCTCAGTTACAGGCAGTTCACAGACAGATGGTTGTACAACAATCCAGCTCCATCTACAGGGAGCACTTGAACGCTCAGTAAGAATGGAGCACGACTCACTTCTGGAGAGGCTACCTTCCCTTCCTTCCTCACAACTTTAGACTTCCCAGTCTGAGATAGACTCCAACACTAATGTTTATACTAAGTCTTGACAATGTGATATGTAACTGACAGGACTCTCTCTCTCTCTCTCTCTCTCTCTCTCTCTCTCTCTCTCTCTTTCTCTCTCTCTCCCCTTTAGAATAGGTATCTCTGAGAGATACCCTAACTGCCACAACTCCATGTCTCATTCAGCAGGAAGTAATTAAGATCAAAATCTTTAGTCCTATTTTCCTCAGTAGCAGTTGGGGTGTCTTCAAGAGAGGTGGGTTTGTGGGAGGCTCCACAGTGAATTCCAAGTCAGCCTGGGCTAGAGTGAGACCCGACCTCGAAAAAAGAAACAAGAGACACTGGCACCAAGGCTCTGGCGTGAAACTCAGTTCCTTTGCTGGGTATGGTGTACAGGGGAATTTCTTATAATTACTAAGCATTCCAAAATACAAGAGTTTGAGCTTTTTATCCCTCAGTAGAATGAAAAAATTCAGTGAAGTTGAGTTTTTTTAATTAAGTATAATCAAAAATGTGGTAGAACTCGAATTTAACAATAAATGATTTATCTGAAATATGAGACCTGCAGCCACGTTGAATGAGATAGGAGTCAATCCTGACAAACCTGCATTGTGGATTATTAAATGGAATATTATTAAGTGGATGATTGATTATGAAATGAAAGGATGCTTAACCCTAAAACACTTAGGTTTGATCACTAGGAACCAACATATTTTTAAGATAAAATCACAATTTTTTTTCTTTTTCTTGTGATAGAAAAATGCCTGTAGAATTCTGTCAGCATAGAGCTTGGGTTCAGTGTCTAACCAACATTCTCACGACATAATTTTGTGTGAGACAATAATAGGAAATCAAATAGAGTGGTGGGGCAAGGGGCGAGGAGGGAGTTTAAGAGCCTTCAAAACTGGTTAGATGGTCACACCTCACCAGAAATGTCACCATACTGAATGAAACCATGAAGGGTAGTCTCAAGTGGCAGGCCACTCCATCCAGGCTTCCCTTCCCAATCCTACGAGCAAGTTTACTGATGACTTCCATAGCCAGGTGTGGCATGGCATATCTTTAATGCCAGCACTCAGAAGGCAGAGGTAGGAGGATTGTTGTGAGTTCAAGGCCAGACCGGGACTACAGAGTGGGTTCCAGGTCAGCCTGTGCTAATGAGATCCTACTAAAAAAAAAAATAAGTAGACTTCCATAACTATACAAAACGTGTCTCACTGCTAAAGATGCAAGGCCAGGGACAGCAGCACCCACGAGGGCTGGCTCATCACCCCACAAAGCACCCAACAGGTAGAAAGATGGGGCCAGAAAAAAAGTCAGTTGAGGTAAGTGAAAAGCTAACAGCCAAGAAATTGCCGTGTCTCATCTGGTTTAGTAATTTAGGGTCCTGGCAGATAGAATTTTCAGGATATCTCGTTATGTATTATAATAGCCTGTGCAGCACACAGTCTGAGTGGAAATGGCCTGAGAACGTGCAGCAACAAGAAGCTTCTCTCCTCCGTCATTTACAAACACCCACATTCCTCCAATTCCTGTACCCCTGACTGAGAACCAAGAGCTGCACCAAGGTCCTGTTCCGGCAGCCCTGCCTTAGGTCAGTGGAGCACTGAGTTGAAAAGATCAGGCGGACAGCCAAGACCCGCAGGTCACAGCCGTGAGGAATGATGGAATTAGGGTAGACATTGTGGTTCACCCCTTTCATCAAGAATTCGGGAAGGTAGGAGGATCACCAGGAGTTTGAGGCCAGCCTGGGCTAGAGTGAGACCTTGTCTCCAAAACAAAAAGAGAGAGAACGGTGGAAGCACCCATGGGAATAGAAAGTAGTTTCTACTGATTTCCAAAGTGGATAGCTAGGCCATGGAAGTAAGCTTGCATATGAAAAAGAGAAGCAAGGAGTGTTTTAAGGACTAAGCCTTCCATGTGTTTCTGAAAAAGTCTTAATCCAAGCCTCCTTCTTTCCGGGAATCACTGACCACTCTCATCCCCGCTAACGCAATCTCTGTGTATCTGGATTAAATCATCCTCACAGAACGGCTGAGTAATGCTTTCTTCACCTCCTCCCTGAACAGACTGAATGAAGTTGCCTTCCTCCTTGTGTGCAGTCTTCACACGTGCCCACGATACTGAATCC
>PVHP010030442.1:7483-21798 GCA_004024765.1 Zapus hudsonius | reverse complement strand
GCTGACCACACCTCCTACTGGGAGAGAAAAGGAAACCAAGAAAGGAGCACGTGTGCAATGGAGGAGCCTGAGCCTGGGGGAGACAATCAACAGCTATTAAATTCGGCCAAATATTCCACTCAGTGAGGGGGAACCCTTGATTGGAACCGGGGATTCAGGGCGATATGCAACGGATCACATACTCTTGGGCTACCAAGAACAGATGCACTATGTGAGTGACTGCCGGGGAGGCTTTTAAAAATAGAAACTAAGTAATCCAGATTGTTGTATATTTGTTAACTGATACTGACCTCATTCTCCGATGGAGATTGTGTTTGTATTTTTCAGGATACAGCGAGGGAGCTGTGGCCCATATAACCCTACCAACCGACTGCAGGCAGAAAGCTGAGATCCTGGCATGAGATGAGCCACCACAGTCATGCGGGGGAGGATTCATATGGAACCCCACAGAGAATGATTGGATGTACAAGGGACCCACAGCCATAGCCATCCAATCAACAAAAGACAAGCCAGTGTGACAGAAACCAATGAATCTCCACACAAAAATTCCTAAGCTCACAACACCATAGCAGCCTCAATACTCGCCCACCTCGACTCAGGGAACTGAGCGGAAGAGGGGGCAGAAAGATTGTGAGAGCCGTGGTGGGGGAGAATAGCAGAGACTTGGCAACCCTCAGTAACTACACACTTGAGACATGAGAGCCCGGCTAAAGAATGAGCTATCCATGGTCCCCTACTACAAAGACTGATACAGACGGCCCACGGAGGAGGATATCCAGCTGACTGGGGATGGGGAAGGGGGGCAGTGGGAAATTGGAAATAACAACTCATGGTTGGCCCACTAAACAATGTAACTCATTATGAACAATAAAGAAAAAAAAACAAAAAAGTGGCATTCAAAATAAACTTGAATCTAATTAATAATTATACCAACATTTATTTAAACGAGGTTCAGAAAAGTTTGTTTTTATAATCTTTAGAAATTCAGTGACCTCGTGGCGCAATGGTAGCGAGTCTGACTCCAGATCAGAAATTCAGTGGCACCAACCCTGTGTGAACCCTGTTATCTATTACAAACAAGCAATAATTTGCTGCCTGACTCATAAATTTAAAATTCCAAAGGATCAAGTCACTTTCTTCTAGATAAAGCAATCTCTACCTTTGTATGTCTGGACAAAGGCTGTTCCTGCTCAATTTATTCTTAGGTATGCTAAGTGAGGCTGTAGCATAGAAATTTTTATAGCATGCAAGAATCATACATAACTTAAAGAGAGGAGTGATTATTCATTAAGATCAACTAGTCTACACTTTGTTTTTCAGGAATATAGATATGCACATACACATAGATATAGATATAGATATGGATATATATCAATATAGATACATTCACAAATTGTCACCAAAAACTTTTAAATTTATCAAAGATGAGTGGACTCCTGTGTAAATATTTTCCTGGATACTTATCATATGTGATTTACTTCCCTGTCTATTTTCATCACCTTTAAATAGACTTGATTATTCTATATTATTTGTAATTCTGTAACTAATTCTTATTAAAGTTGTTACTAGTATATGTTTATTGTAGTGATGGACTTCATGATAGTTCCATTCAGTTATATCATGTAATTCAATCATGTTCATCCCTTTCCTTCACTATGTCTGGTCCCTTATTGCCCATACCATAATTTAGTCACCTTCCTCTTCCCATAATTTATTTCCCTGTCAAACATATATATGTCATATAAATCAAATTTAGTTTTCACATACAAGAGAAGATATATAATTTGTTTTTCTAAGACTGGTTTATTTCATCTAATAGATGGTTTCCAGCTTCATCCACTGTCCTGCAATTGACATAATTTCCTTCCTTGTAGTTTAATAAAATTCCACTGTGTACATGTAGCATATTCCCATTATCCATTCATCTGCTAATGGATACCTAAGCTGATTCCATCACTTTTTTGCTATATATGTGGAGGAGCAGGTGACTCTTGGAATGCTAATTTAGGATTTGAGAGTACATTCCTAGTAGTTATAACTATCTATCATATGATAGGTCTGTACTGAGTTTTCAAATGAATCTTTCTGCTGGATTTCATAGTGGCTACACTACTTTAAATTCCCACCAGCTATGATTAAGTGTTTTTTTTTCTTAACCCAGACTACATCAACAATCTTTTCTAATGATAGCCTTTCATATTAGTTAATATAGAGTCTTGGTGTGCTTTTAACTTACATTTCTCTGAGTTAAAGGTGTTGAACATTTTTATATGTTCATTGGCCAATAAAACATCATTTAGTAAATGTTATTCATTTAATATGCTTAACATTATTGCATGATTTGTTTTGTATTTACATTTTTTCATGACTAAACAGTTTATTCCAAAGTTCTGAGAAATTCCAAGCACATAGCATAAAAACATACTAGATTATTCTGATCAGCTTTCCTTATGAATTAAATATTAAAATATTTTATTTTGACAAATATTTTGTTTCATTTTGCATTTGACACCTTCACAAAATAGTGGGTAAAATTCTGTCATTGTATATGAAAATCTAAGATTGATTTGATCACTGTTAACATTCTTTTAAATATGAATTTATTTCTTTATTGCTATTCATTAGAAACAGTCTATGAACAAATCTTGTGTTGGTACCCCCATTTCCCTCTTCCCTTCCCCCATACCACTGAGGGTTCTAATCAGTGGGATTGCTAGAAAGGTCCATGGGATGGGGGCTATGAAATGTGCAAGCAGACATTTTTTGAGGGGGGAAGTGCCTCTAGATATTCCCCCCACCATGGCTCTTACAATCTTTCCACCCACTCTTCCACAAAATTCCCTTAGCCATAGTGGGTGAGTTTTAAATTCGAGCTCTGAAGAGCGTCCAGGTTTCTGCTTTGGACTTTTTTGAGTGTCCTAGGTGTCTGTCTCCATTACCTTTTCATAGGGTAATGATTTGCCCTTTAATTGCCTGAGTTGCTGTGGAGACAGCACTCTTTCTCATCTCGCTACATCCTCTATGGTTTCATTTGGGCCCTAGATGATGAATCTCCTGCCCAGTTGTCAGGCATTATCTCAGGTCTTGTAGGTAGAATTGGATTGTCCACAGTTCTTGCTGCCTTCTGAAAAATACAAACAAAATGTCCAACAGAGAATGAGATTTCTACATATTAAATGGGACCAAGATTGTTGATTTGGCAAGGTTTTAATGGGTGTAGCCTCTCTTTAGGCCCATGGTTAGTGAAGGCTTCCCCTAGGAGTCTGGGTTCTTTGTCTACCTAAGAATTTGCTTTAGATCCCAGTTCCAGCTAAGGGTTCCTGGCCACTGAGCAGATCTCTTAGCCAGAGAGCTGTTGATTAACCACCTAGGTTAAGCACCAATATTGCACAGATGACCCCTTCTTGCCTTGCTGGTCTCTGCCATATAGCATTATCCTCTGCACTCTCAGCCCATCTGTAGGTGTTTTATAGCAATGTCCCCTTCTGTCCCCAAATATCATTGGCCACTTTCCCCTGGAAGATTGTATTGCACCTTCCAGCACTACACAGGCTAACCATCTGGGAGCTGGCTTTGTTTCCAGATCCAGGGGGTCTCTTGGTGTTCTGTTATGGAAGTCTGTGGTATCTTCCAGAATTGGGTCATATCTTTTACCAGAGGTGTGTAATCAAGAGCTTTGCCAATAAACCTGTCTTGTTTTAGGGACCTGTCTGAGCTCAGTTTGGGGAGTAACCATTTACTGAGACAAGGTATTATAGGCCAGAGTCACTTGTATAAGGGTTAAGCTTAATCCCACCCTCTTTAAGACCCGATTTACCAGACAATGCCCCATCTTCCTGAAGAGATTGCTATCCAAAAGAAAGGATTCTATAGTATGGATTCATTATGGATTTAGGTTAATGTATATCTCACCCCTCCCACCCACTCTCCCTCACCACCACCACTGTTTGCTTCCATCCCCATTGTCAGTCTCAGGATTCCCATGGCAGGTGTGCTTATTATTAAAGCGTAACCAGAGTAGGATCCGCAGATGAGGGAGAATATTTATCTCTCTGTTCTGGCCTCAGCTTGCTGAGTAAGATCTGTTCCAAGCCCATCCACTTTCCTATAAATGTCATTATGCCATTTTCCTTACTGCTGAGTAGAATTCCATGGTGTATATGTACCACAACTTTGGTATTCATTCATTCAGTAATGGGCACTTGGGTTAATTCTAATTCTTAGTTATTATGAATTGAGCAGCTATAAACATGGTTGAGCAGATGGCTCTATGTTGAAGCAAGGAGCCTTGCATGTAGATGCCCAGGAGAGGAATAGCTGGGTGCTTTGGTAAATTTACACGCAATTTTTTTAGGAGCCTCCACACTGTGCTTTCCATAGTGGTTATACAAGTTTGCATTCCCACCAACAATGAAAAAAGGTTCCTTTTTCCCTGCACACTTGCCAACATCTATTGTTGATAGATATTTTAATGATTACCATTCTGACTGGAGTAAGAGGGAATCTAATGATTTTTTTTTGTTCAATGTTTTGATTTGCATTTTCCTGATTATTAAGGACATTGAATATTTTCTTAAATGAGAATTGGTCATTTGTATTTCCTCTTCTGTGAATTCTCTGTTTACTACCCCATTTTTTTGAGTGGGTTGTTTGAGTTTTTATTGATTAATTTTTTGCGTTCTTTGTAGGTTCCAGATATTCGTCCCCTGTCTGTAATGTAGCTGGTAAAGATTTTCTCCCAGTCTGATGGTGGTCTGTTAGCTCTGTGTATGGCACGTTTGCCTTTACAGAAACTTTGTAGCTTGATGGAATCCCATTGGTTGAGTGATCAATTGTTGAATGTCCTGGGCTACTGGGGCTAAATTCAGGAAGTTTTTTCCTGCTCCTATCTCATGAAGACTTTCTCTTATTTTTTTCTTCTAAATTTTTAAGAGTTTCAGTTCTTATAGTGAGGTCTTTGATCCATTTGAAGTTGATCTTTGTATATGATGAGAGGAGTGGATCTAGTTCTACTTTTTTACACATGTTTATCCAATTTGTACAGCACCATTTATTGAAGATTCTGTCTTTTCTCCAGTGATTATTATTGCACCTTTGTCAAACATCAAGAAGCTGTAGTTGCGCACACTAAGTTCTTCAATCCTTTTCTATTGGACTGGCTGTTTTTGTGCCAGTACCCTGCTGTTTTTGTTACTACGGTTTTGTAGTATAACTTTAGATCAGGTGTGCTGATGCCTCCTGAGGAACTTCTTTTACTGAGGATAGTTTTGGATATCCAAGGCCTTTTCCCTTTCCAAATAAATTTGGAAATTATTTTTCTATGTCTGCAAAGAATGAAACAGCTATTTTTATTGGAATTGCATTGAATCTATATATAACTTTTGGAAGTATTGTCATTTTCACGATATTAATTCTACCTATCCAAGAGCATGAAAGGTCTTTCCATGTTCTCACATCCTTCGCAATTTGTTTTTTGAGTATTTTTATGTTTTCATTATACAAGTCTATACATCCTTGGTTAGAGTTATTCCAAGGTATTCAATTTTTCTTGAAGCTATTAAAAAATGGACATTCTCACTGATTTCTTTTTCTGTATGCTTGTCACTTGAATACAGAAAGACTATGGACTTTGTGTGTTGATTTTGTATCCTGCCACTTTGCTGAAGGAATCTATCACCTTTAGGAGTTTTATGGTACTGTCCTTCAGGTCTGTTATGTGTAGAATCATATCATTTGTGAAAAAAGAAAGTTTGATTTCTACCTTTCCAATTTGTATCTCTTTTATATGTTTCTCCTGTCTTATTGCTTGGGCAAGAACTTGAAGCACTATGTTGAAGAGCACTGGTGAGAGAGGACATGCCTATCTTGTTCCCAATTTTAATGGGGACTCCTTGAGTCTTTCCCCATTGAGTATGATTTGGGCTTTAGGAGTTTTGCATACATAATTTATTTCGTTCGTGAAATTCTGCAATTTCCTTTTAGATTTCTTGAATGATCCATTCATTGTTTAATAGATTGTTTAGTCTCCAGTAGTTGGTATAGTTTCAATTGTTTCTTTTGTTGCTGGTTTCTAGTTTTAATGTGCAGTGATCCAATATGATGCAGGGAGTTAGGTTAACTTTCTTGAATTTATGGAGGTATGTTTTATGTTCAAGTATGTGATATATTTTGGAGAAGGTTCTGTGAGCTGCTGAGAAGCTTGTGTATTCTTTAGAGTTGGTATAGAAGGTTCTGTAAAGGTCTAGTAGATCTAATTGTTCTAAGGCATTGTTAAGATCTATTATTTCCCTGTTGATTTTCTTTTTGGATGATCTGTCTAGAGATGACAGAGGGGTACTAAAGTCTCCAACTATGATGGAAATGGAGTTTATTTCTGTTTTGATTTCAAGTAAGTTTTGCTTTATGAAATGGGGTACACTTGTATTTGGTACAAACATATATATGATAGTTATATCCTCTTGTTTGATTGTTCCCTTGATGAGTAAGAAATGTCTTTCTTTGTCATTTTTAATTATTTTTGGTTTAAAGTCTATTTTGTCAGATATTAATGTAGTCACACCCACTTGTTTTTTATTTCCATTAGCTTGGAAAACCATTTTCCATCTTTTAACCCTGATGATGTTACTGTCTTAAGAAGTGAGGTGGGTTTCTTGAAGGCAGCATATGGAAGGGTCCATTTTTCTTAACTGCTGAGCCATCTCTCCAGCCCTCGAGGGCCCGTTTTTCTGATTCGCCCTGTTAACCTGTGTTTTTACTTCTATAAGCTTATTCTGATTAGGTGCTTTGTCACAATAAGGAAAAGGTAACTTCTACAATCAAAGAAAGAGAATGTCCGTTTTTATTTTTGTTCACTTAACTTCAAAGTAAGGACTGAATTTTGCTCTGAATGTTTATTCCTCCAGTGACTTGTCTTTACAGTATTTCTCTAAAGGTTGGAACATCTATGTAATGTTCATCTGCTTCAAATACAAACAATTCAAATGTTTCTATTGACACTCATTCGAGAGTTTGTCAAACACACTCCTCATAAATTCTTGATACTTTTTGTTTTATGAATCATCGTGTCCTGTTGGGACTTTTTTATGTAAGGAAAGTCTGAAAACAGAGAGACCAATAAAAAATGTTTAATATTAATACAATGAAGAAAAGAAATGATTTCTCATTTTACAGTGAAGCTATATTAACAACTTGGTTCAGTAAAAGTGTTACAGAGCAAAGGAAATTTTAGGTATGTGTGCAGTGACTCAAGAATTTACACAGTGGTCGATGGTTGTTCCATGGATCTTGAGAGCCTAGGAAGATATGAGAGGTGAGGACAGAGAAGGTACCCATGAAGGGGAAGGAGATAGAAGATGCCCTGGAAGCAATGCCAGGATATCTGGCATACCAGACAGACTAATATGTTTTAGAAAGGAATGGAGCAGAGCTGGTAATCTGGTGGCAAAGAATCAAATCCACTGGACACTGGAGTTATATCAATGTCCTTTAGATCAAATACTGGTTTTAGTTTGAAGTTCCATAAAGTGGTGGTCAGAAATAGAAACAGCTCTATGGGGGCCTGGTCCTCTCATGCACAAATCCATTTTTTCTGAAAAGAAAAAAGCCAAAGAAGATAATTAACTTTTGTACATAAGTGTAGGTGTGAGGAGCATTGTGTTTGTAACTAACACAAGAGAATGTGAATAACTGATGAGCTACTGGATGCATGGTTATCCCATAACAGGAAGCATAGCCAGTTAGGCAAACAAAGAGCAGACTGACTTGTTACTCAACTAATATATGATTTTAAAAGATATTTCTTTAAAAATATTTCTAATCCAGGTGTGGTGGCATAAACCTGTAATCCAGACACCTGGGAGACTGAGGAGAGATGTTATGAATTCAATATTAAATCACAACATTAATAAAGATGACTGATTAGCCAGTGAACAGCAAACACATGTATGGAGATGCTACACTTAAGTCACATGATTCTGAATGTAGAACCAAGATCATTTTAAGGAATCCTGCCACATCCACAATGTCTCCACAATCCTATGGTTATCTGACAGTTTCTGAGATTCATAACTGGGAGAAAATGTCATGCTCCAGTGACTCATTGCCTTCTTTAAAATGTCTGGCTTTTCCCTTCTGTATTCATTAGTAATCAACCACTTTGAAACAAATAAAATAACATTTTATAGAATGTTGCTCATTTATTTTACCCTTACTGCTGAGGTATGAGGGAGGAAGAAATGTGGGATCCTCTCACTCTAGTCCTACTGCATCACAATGAAATATTTAGGCCCTTCAGTGGGTTGGTGAGTTGGTTTGTTTGTTTGTTTTAGGAGACTTGTACCTTCATTAGTTAATCCTGGACTTAAGCAACATAGCAAAAAGACATGACATGCGGAAGAGGGGGCAGAAAGATTGTAAGAGTCATGGTGGGGGAGACTATCCAGAGGCATGGCACCCTTCAGTAACAACACACTTGGGCCAGGAGGACTGGGCTGAGTACTAGGCTATCCAGGGTCCCCTGCCACAAGGACTGATCCAGATGGTACACGAAGGAGGATATCCAGCTGATTGGGGATTGGGAGGGGGGCACTGGGGAGTTGGGGATAACAACTCATTGTTTGCCCACTGAATAATGTAACACATTACGGACAATAAATATATATTTAAGATTTAAAAATAAAATAAAATCTAGAAAAAAAAAGACTAATCTGCAGTGCCCCCTGCTGCCCACAGCCTACCATGCTATCTAGAGGGCTGGCTCAGGTGGACTGGCCCAGGTAAACTGGCTCTGGTATCCAACCTCCAAATATAGAAACCAATAGGGTCTTCTCTCTACCTGTAAAGGCTGCTGTCTTCCTATAGCTCTCAGCTTGCTTGGCTTCACTCTGCTCTGTTCTGCTCTGTTGTGCACTTTGGCACGGCTTTGCCTGCCCCTCTTGGCCATGGGTATGCACATGAGTTTGGCTTTGCCCAGCTCTGGGAAACTGGGAGGAAGCATGGTGCAGTTTCTTGGTCTAGGGAACTTTTCTGCTTGCCTCTTCTTTGTAGTTTAGGGTAGCCATAGATATAGCCCATTACTTGTTCCTCTTCCAAATTTCTTAACATTCTATCTATCAGCGCTTGCAGTTTTGCTTCAGTTTTTCTTGGAAGCCTCATTTTAAATACTCTCAAGCACTTGTGGCTTTACTGTAGTCTTTTCCTGGAAGTTTCAGTTAACTACTTTCCAACTTATATGTGGTTGGTTTTAACATGTTTTTATGTTTCTACAATGTTTTACATTTTTTTAAAAAATAAACGCTATGGTTTGTGATTTCTCCCTAAATAAACTTGATTCATAGTTTGTCCTTCTTGAGCCTATCTTTATTAATTCTTTATTAAAGTCTGGATAGAACTCAAACTTGGGGTTCATAAACCCTCAAAATCCTACATCAATAGGACAGAACCAAAATTGGGGGGGCCCTCCTGAACCACAAAATTATGAATCACTTTGAAACTTGTCAGAATCCTCAAGGGTTCAAGTTGCAAAGGAATGGCTCTTGATGCCATTGCAGATAGTAGACGATACTTATCCTTGTTTTTTGGACAATGGCATGGAGGATCTGGCAGTGTGGGAGTGGGTAGGCCTCTTCAGAATAAGAGGCAATATAGCCAAGCAGAGACCAAGAAGTTAAGAAGAGAAGTAGTAATGAATATGAGACGGGCTCATGAGAAGGGAATAAAGGTAACCGTAGCTTGCCTTGTCAGTTGGGGATTAGTGTGAAGAGCTTTAATTCCATTAAAACAGCATCAGGAGGAAACCAATGCCCTCAACAACTGCTGCCTAGAGAGAAGACTCCAAATGAGATAGCATGGCCTGAGCCTCCTTCTTGTGGCAGGGAGCCTTATCTCGCCATGGCCATTGGGCAGGCCACCTTGACAGGTGACCTTTTAGCCTGCCCAGTGATTATGCAGAATAACTAGCCTGCTTACTCAATAGTTGGCTATGAAGTGTACAAAGAAAACATAAAGTATGGCACTAACAGTACCTACACCCGTGGTCTTGTTATGGCTTTAGGTAATCAGTGTCACATGACCCATGGGACTGGCTTACACTGGCAAAGACTACCTTGGAGGGTCCAGAGTATTTGTCCTGGAGAACTGAATATGATGATGTGTAGAACAAGCTAGCCATAACAATGGGGCTGCGGTTGCCATTATATCAGATACACTACAAAAGAGAGGCTAATATCAGGAGATAAATATTCAAGTTCAGGGGATCCTGGGAAGATGGCACTATGCTAGCATCTCCACAGCAGACAGGGGTGAAGTACATTGTCACTCTGACAAATGAGGAAGTGTAAGTGAATTTTTAACTCTGTAGAAAACTTAGGTACAGACTGGAATTCCACATAAGTAACTTGAAACTCCAGCAGACACCACAAGGATCAGGTCTCGAGGTTCCTGGAGCAGCACTGCAGGGGGAAAAGAAAGGGAGGGAGTGCAACCGCCTTTGTGCTAATTTTCCCCAATAATTTTTGGGGCGTGCAAAGCTTCGATTAAGTTAGCAAAAAGCTGAGGGCTCCTGGGATATCACCAGCACACCAGACCTGGCAGCTGCACCCAGCTCCCTGAGCTGAGGAGACAAGAAGCAAAAGAAGTCACATCTCAGCCACATCTACACAGGTTTTTACACACATAAACAAAAGCACGAGGCCTGCTGAGTGGCGGAGGGAAGGAGCTGGCCCTTAGTGTGTTCCCAAGGGGGACCTGACTCCTGTTCCATCCTGATAAGCCCAGCACCAGCCTAGACAGGGCTCCCCTACTGCTCCACCCTCAGCCATAAGCTCCCACCATAGCCCAATGTCTCCTCCCTGCTGGCTTCTGAACTGAACCCTCGCCACCTCAGCCCCCCTCACTTCCCTCCAGCACACAGCACACCCCGCCACCAACCTCACCTGCACATGCTAGGAGCACACCCACTGGCAAGCACCAGTCTGTGGGTACATCCAGTCATGCCTGCACAACCCCAACTCCTCCCCACAACCCTATATTGATCCAGCAAAGCCTTGGATACCCAAATGTATTCTAAGTAAAAATATCTTCCTCAGGAGGTATCACCATTCGTGATCTAAAGACATACTACAAAGTCATAGCAACAAAAACAGCATGGTACTGGCATAAAAACAGACAGATAGACCAATGGAACAGAATTGAAGACCCTGCTCTTAGTTCGAATAACTATAATTACATCATCTTTGAAAAAGGTGCCATCAATGTTCACTGGCATAAAGATAGCATCTTCAGAAAATGATGCTGGAAAAATTGGATAAACACAAGAAAAAAAATTAAAATATACCCAATCCTTTCACAATGCACAAAAATGAACTCCAAAATGGATGAGGGACCTCAACATAAGACCTGAAACCTTGAAGCCCCTAGAAGAAAAAATTGGAGGAACTCTACAAAGAGATAGGAGTAGGGAAAAACTTCCTGAGCAAATCTCCAGTAGCCCAGGAAGCACAATATTCATTTAACCAATGGGACCTCATCAAGCTTAAAAGCTTTTGTACTGACAAACATACCATATTCAAGGCCAATAGACCACCATCAAACTGGGAGATGATTTTTGGCAACTATAACACAGACAGAGGTCTCATATCTAGAACTTACAAAGAACTCAAAAACATAATAAAAATCAAAGAGCCCCCTCACAAAATGGGGCATTGATGGCAACAGAGAATTCACAGAGGAGGAAACACAAGTGGCCTATTCTCACTTAAGAATGTGCTCATCATCCTTAAACATCAGGGAAATGAAAATCAAATCGATAATGAGATTCCACCTTACTCCAGTCAAAATGGCAATTATCAAAAAATCCAACAATAATAGTTGCTGGCAACCAGACCATTGTTACTCTCAGAGAGCAGGAGTCATCTTTAAGCTAAGCATATCAATGGCCTGAGAATGCAGAACACTCAGTTATATGGCACAGACAAGCAAGTCAAGAAGTGCCCATCTGTGCAATAGTGGCACTCAACCTAGATGGGTAATCAACAGCTGGCTAATTGGATATAAGATCTGCTCAAAGGCAGGGAACCCCTGACTGGTACAAGGACCCAAGGCAACCCAGAATGGGGACCAAGAACCTGATCTCCATTGGGAAGTCCTTACTAACCATAGGTCCTCAGAAAGGCTACAACCTCCAAATGCTCACCAACCTAGCAATATTTGTCTCAATTGACCAATAATAATCTCACTATTTTTGTATCTTTCAGAAAGCAATGAGAACTGAGGACAACCGAACCCCATCAAATGGACCTGAGTTTCTGGGGACACCCAAGAAGGAGACAACCACGTCAAACTTACCATTTAGAGCCCTAACACAACCTCTAAGGAAGTGGGATGATGAGCAAAAGAGCTATTCACACAGCAAGGCAGAGATCCTAGGGAAGGATAATGGAGAGAGGTACCAAGGGTGCCCAAAATTGTCCAGAACACAAGTTTAGAGACTCTTAAAAACCTAATAACTATGCAAAATTTAAACTCACCCACTATGACTCAGGGAAAATAGCGAAAGGGGCCAGGGTGGAAAGAATGTAAGAGTCATGGGGGGGAGAATAACTAATGCATAAAAGGTAATGTCATCCTGGTTTCATTGGCTTTATCTAATAACTTATGATACTGAGCATATTGTTGTGTTAATATATATTTAAGCCAATAAAAATGTTTAAAAATTGAGTTCTAGAATTCTGAACAGAATGGACATAATCCTTCCAATGGACCCAGCTATCCCTCTTCTAGGCATCTATCCACAAGATGTCACATCTCGACGCAGAAACATCTGTACAACTATATTTGTAGCAGCTCAATTCATAATAGCCAAGAATTGGAATCAGCCCAAATGCCCATCCATGTAGGAATGGACAGAGAAACTGTGGTACATTTATATGATGGAATTTTACTCAGCTGAAAGGAAAAATGAAATATCGAAATTTAGAAAAAAATGGTCTGACTTTGAACAGATCTTACTAAGTGATCACTCAAAAGAGCAGAGAATAGAATGTCACATATTCTCCCTCATAGGTGGTATTTAACCAGGATAACCGTTTTCTTTATGCAGACTAGAAAAAAGAAGTGTGACGTTATGAATGCGGGGTAAGGGATGGGGGAGGGGAATGGCTTAAACATGAGGGTAAACCATATTAGGTTCAAAAACATAAAATCCTTATGAGCATACTGTAACCTATTGAGAAAGTAGTGAGCGTCGCCTGGCAAGAGGGACCATGAGTAGGAGGGGACAGAGTTTAAGCCTGTGATTAATTAAACCAGCCTGACAACCCCTGGTTCCAACCACTGGTTCCTTCCCTCACTGAGCTGTTGACCAAAGCGACTCATGAGAATCCAACAACAAGACAGAATTCTGTCAAAGCTCTTGAGTGCCCTCCCCAGGCCTGAGGCAAAACCCTGTTACTGAAGAAACCACAGACAGCCATCCACCAGCATTGAGAAACCCTTCAACGTCCGGAATGGTATCCAGCCCCCAGAAGGCAGTTAGTGTAGTGTTGGAAGGCACTGCACAGGCTGCCAGGGGAACATGATCAACGACAGCTGGACTAAACAGAGACCACTGACAGGAAACACAATCGGTGGTTATGAGTAGGCTGACCACAACTCCTAATAGGAGTGAGCAGCAAACCAAGAAAGGAGCACTTGTGTAATGGAGAAGCCTGGGCCTGGGGGAGACAATCAACAGCTTTCAATTCGTCCAATTTTCCACTTAGTGAGGGGGTCCCCTTGTCTGGAACTTGGGATTCAGGGCGATAGGCACCGGATCCTGTACTCTTAGGCTCCCAAGACAAGATGCACTATGGGACCAATTGACAGGGAGGCTACTAAAAATCGAATCCTGGTAATCCAAAATTGTGTATATTTGTTAACCTACACTGATCTCACTCTCCGATGGTGATTGTGTTTGTATCTTTCAGGATGCAGCGAGAGTGCTGGGGCTCATCTAACCCTACCAACCAACCGTAGGCCGATAGCTGAGATTCTGGCAAGAGAGGGGCCACCACAGTCATACAATGGAGGATCCAAATGGAACTCCGCAGAGAATGATGAGATGAACAAGGAGCCCACAGCTAATCAACACAGGATTAGCCAGTGGAACAGAAACCAACGATTTTCGACACAAAGACCCCTAAGCTCACAACCTTAAAGCAAACTTATTACTCATCCACCACGACTCAGGGAACTATGCAGAAGAGGGGGCGGAAAGATTGTGAGAGCCGTGGTGGGGGAGACTATCCAGAGGTACGGACAGGAGAACCTGGCTGATTACT
>PVHP010030441.1:0-21700 GCA_004024765.1 Zapus hudsonius | reverse complement strand
CAGTTTTAAACTTTTTGTACCATCAATTTCACCACCACCATTAGATTGTATAGCTGTGATATCCAATTCAATAACTACTAGGCAGACATAGCTAGCTACTGAGTACCTGAAATAAGGCAGGTCTTTACACTCTATAAAGTGAAAAACACATGTGAAAATTTCATTTAGTGTGAAGAAAAAATACAAAATATCTTAATAAATTTATAATGATTATATATGATACTGTAAATATTTGGACTATTTAAAATCTATAAACATTAATTTTACCTCTATTTTGTTAATGTAACTATTGTGGACTGCAGGGCTGAAGAGACGACTCGGTGGATGAAGTGCTTGCCACGCAGGCATAAATACCTGAGTTTGGATTCCCAGAACTGATGTAAAGCCAGGTGCAGTAGCACAAGTGTCTATAATCCCAGCACACCTATGCAAGATGGGGGGAGAGGGGAGACAGGAGACTCTCCCTGAAGCTCGGGGGACAGCTGGCCTGGTGAACACAGACGTGAATAATGAGACAGCTTGCTTTAAACAAGATCAAAAGCAAGGACTGACACCCAAGGGTGTCCACGTGCACCTGCGTTCAAACATACAAACATGCATACTCCTCTCCCAAAAAGGCAGACTACATTATATTTCCACTGAACAGACCTGGTCATGATATTGCTATCTATCTTTGCACTCCTCTTCTGACTTGTCTAAAGAATTGCTTTAACCCTGGCAGTTTTTACAGTGTGTGCATAATATGTGGCGTGTGTGCAGATGTGTATACTTCATGTGCAAATGTGAGGACACTTCCCTGTTATTTTCTTGAGAATAGCTCGCGAGTGAGTCTCTCCCTCCCTGAGTGCTAGGGTTAGATATACAAGCCATCCTCGGCTTTTTGACATGGGTGCTGGGGATATGAACTCTGTCCCTCTGCTTGTACAACAAGTGCCTTACCCACTGAGCCATCTCTCCAGGCCCAGAAAATTTTTAAGCTTTATAAATAAATATATTCATGTATACATACATACCAAGATGTATGTTCAGACTTCTTACGTATCCTCCTTGGCATGTGTGTACAGTATGTGTGGAGTATGGAATGTGTGTATAGATGTGCATCTCTGTATTCATGAGCAGAGATCACTGGATAGATGCCCTTCTCTATCTGCTCATCTGCCTGTGTCCTTGAGACGAAGTGTCTCACTAGCCCCAGAGCTGCCATTTTCACCGTCAACCTCCCCTCTCCTTGTCAGCCAGCCCCTACAGAACTGAGGGCATAGATGTATGTAGCCATGCCCAGCTGTTTACACAGTTGCCTTAGGGAACTAAACTCAGGTGGTCTCGGACCCACATGCTTGTGTAGCAAGTGTTCTTAACTGCTGAGCCAACACCTTAACCCTTCTACAGTCTTTCTTCAAAGTCATGCAATATTAAATATTTCATTATTTTTCAATTTTATTAGTTCTTTACCACAATTGAGAAAAACTGAAAGGTAATGAGATAATTCTTAAGATGATTAAACAGTAAATTGTTTCAAGATATTAGAAATGTCAAGTCATTAAGATCTCATAATATACCCACCTAAGGTTTTAAAAGGGTCTAATGGTCCTACCTGTATAATTGCAAAGAATGAATTTTATTGAATTTAAGTAATTTTTCTTTGCTCTTTAAGAGCCTTCCAAGAAAGAATTAGACATATAAAATATTAATCTTCTTTAAAATTTATTTGCACACATATGTATGTATGGGTACACTAGAACCTCTTGCCACTGTAAACACCAGACACTTGGGAAACTATTTGTGTCTGCCTTACGTGGGGGTGGCTTTGAACTGAACCTGGGCTGGCAGGGTCAGCAAACAAGGCCTCTTAACCTCTGAGCTATCTCCCTAACCCCTAAAACATCAATCTTGACAAAGAGTGAGAACTGCTCAAGAAAGAAATGCAAAAATAAATGAGGTCCATCCAGCAGAGCCTCTGTGGGGCTCAATCAAGGAGGCAGCCTCACTCTGGAGCTGGTGTGCCCACCACCTCTCATCCTCATGAAGCTCTAGTACTACAAAAGACAAGGTCTCGGGTTCAGAACTGAAAGTTACTGACTTCTCACTTTGCCTTAAACCTCAATTCTGAAAACAAAATAAAACAAAGCAAAGCAAAACAAAACATAAAAAACTTTAACTCCTTTGGTGGCAAAGCTGACCTGACCTGAACTTACGTGGCAGTAAAACCTGACCTGAGATGACACAGACTATTTGTAGACTTCATCCCACTCACCACACATATTCAGCTACTTTCCTGGAGAAAAGCACTCATGTACCTGATTCAGGGAAATCACCTCACATACCAACGTAGCATATTTTATTTTTATGTGTAAGTTGTTATACTTTTAAAACTTAAAGGGCTGGAGAGATGGCTCAGCAGTTAAGGCACTTGCCTCCAGTGCCTAGGGCCCCCGGTTCAATTCCCCAGTACCCACATAAGTCAGACCCACAAGGTGGTGGCCCTGGTGTCCTCTCTCTCTCTCTCTCTCTCTCTCTCTCTCTCTCTCTCTCTCTCTCTCTCTCTCTCTGCTTGAAAATGAATAAATATCTTAAAAAATAAATAAAACTTAAAAAAACACAAAACAGGGCTGGAGAGATGGCTCAGTGGTTGAGGCATTTGCCTAACGACCTGAGTTTGATTCCCTAGTACCCACGTAAAGCCAGAAGCACAACGTGGTGCATATATCTAGAGTTCATGTGCAGTGGTTGGAGGCCCTGGTGTGCCCATTCTCATATTCTCATTCTCTCTCTCTCTCTCTCTCTCTCTGCTTACACATAACTAAAATAAATAAATAAAACGCCTATTCTAACAGGGTCCAGCAGCACTGCTGACACTGTGGACCTCTCTGTTGGGGGAGGGGGGCTGTCCTATGCATTAGACCGTTCAGCAGCATCCTAGATGTCAGCAGACATTGCTAAATACCATTTAGGCCATTCTGTCCTCCATGGGAGTCCAGAAATACTCTCATAATAAAGACAAGAGCTGAGCCAGGTGTGGTGGCACATGCCTTTAATCCAGGCAAGGTAGGAGGACAGCCATGATTTCGAGGCTATTCTGGGCCACACAGTGAGATCCAGGTCAGCATGGACTACAGTGAGACCCTGCCTCAAAAAAAAAAAAAAAAAGATGCTAGCTAAAATAAGTGATCATAATTATTATATTCCAGGAACAAAGTGCTTTAAATGTATTATCTCACTTGAATAATAATAATTTGCTAAAGAGGCCACAGATGGCAAGTTTTTCCTGTGCTTTTTTCAGGTGTTTTTATACAACAGCGCCTGCTCTTTATCACACACTTAACACCTGCCAGGAATGATTCCAGATCCTGTATAGGCACTATCAATCACCTTCATCAGAATCCTGCACAGCACTGCAGGCTGACCATCCCTGGTGAGCAACATGAAACCCGGCTGGGGAGATGGCTCAGTGGGTGAAGTGCTTGCCATGCAAGCATGACAATCTGAGTTCAGAACTCCAGCACCCACGTAAATGTCAGGTGGGTGTGGTGGCCACCTGTAATGGCAGCACTCTGAATCGTCAAGGTCTGGGCTCAAGTAAATAATGTGGAGAGAACTGAGAAAGACACTGACACCAACCTCTGGTCTCCACATTCACACACGTGCATGCACCCCACATACCCACAATCATACAAACACACACACTCACAAACATGCCACACACACATACTCAGAAAAGAGAAAAAAAACTTTTAATCTGAAAGCTCTTTTCCTGTACAAGAATCGTCATGCAATACAAGAACAATGCCAGCTAATGTTTACGGACACTTAAGATGGATCAGACACTCTTCCCAGAGGAGAGCTGCTACTTCATGCTTCACAATCCCATGAGATGGGATCTACTAGCATTCTCCAAACACAGAAACACTTAATGGTTCTACAACTTCTCTCTTTTTTACATTTTATATTTTCTAAGATATATACCTTCTAATTAATGGCATCTTAGATTTAATGAAATGCAGGTGAAATCTTTTCAAAAACTGCAGTTAGGGACCAGTAGGAGCTGAAATTCAGACCCAAGCATGTCTACTTTCAGATGACACTCTGGCCCTTGTACCATGCTGCCTGCCATTCCAACTTAAGAAGGGAGGTGCAGAGATGTATACCTTCAAAAAGCCCTCAAGAGGGAACTTGATATGTGAATTGCTAAGGACTTGGGTTTCCAATTCTGACTCAACCGTTTACTAGGTATTATCTTGATTGAACAAATCACAGCAAAATGTAGTTTTACTATAAGAAATTTAGTGTGCAAAAAACCTTCCCAGGCTATTACAAAATTTGTTAGGAATCATTTCTTTTGGAGCACTATCCAAAGGCTCTATCAACTACATGAAACTGTAGAGAAATGAAGAATAGACTCTGACTTGTAGAATACTGTGAAGACTCTCTGGTCTTTATGGAGGTTAACTTCCATTGTTAACCTAGGAGGCACACTCTTGAATGTGTCTGTCAGGCCATTGCTAGAGAGGTGTAGACCCACACTGAATGTAGGTGGCACCGTCCCATAGACTGGAGTCCCAAACTGAATAAAAACAAGATGGCTGGAGAGATGGCTCAGTGGTTAAGGGGCTTACCTGCAAAGCCTAACGACTGGAGTTGGGCTCCCCAGTACCCACGTAAGCCAGATGCACAGAGTGGCACATTCACCCATTCTCTGTCTCTCTTCTATCTCTTTCTGCTTGCAAATAAATAAATAAATTTTTTAAAAAGAGAGAAAAGGAGAAAGAAAGATGGACAATGGCATTCTCCTTTCTCTGCTTCCTAGTTGAGGTTACAGACTAGGCCTGCCACAAGAGACTGCATTCCTCTGAATGTAAGCTAAAAGAAAGAACTCCTTCCTCCCTGAAGTTGCTTTTTTGTCAGGCAGCTACAGTAAAGGCAAAGAGCTTGAAAATAGCTTTTAAACCCCCTTCCTTCAACTTCTAAATCCTTGAGGAAGCCATTAATGACCTTAAATCCAATTCTGTTTCCCATCTCAGTTCAGATTCATGTTACCTTCTCTGATCACCCTGCATTCCAGACATCCTGGCCTTATCACAACTGTAGTCAATTCTTGGTATGGCACTGGTCCGCAAGCTCCCAGAGGACAGGAACCATTTCTGTCTCTTTCCATTCTGTATAATAGTATCCCACAGTAACCCCTTGATAATTATTAGTTGAGTGAATAAGTCTGTGAATGGCACAAAGGCAAATTTCAATATTTTAAGTAGATCAAAATCTTTCAAATAATGAAGCAAAAAAACGAGTGTTCCCATGTCAAGTGAATGTGCCTCTTCAAAAACAAGGCTTCTGAAATATTTATTTATTTATGGATGAATGAATGACAAGTTTCTAGCCCAGGCTGACCTCAAACTCACAACATAGCCAAGGACCTTGGACTCTTGATCCTCCTGACTCCACCTCCTGTGTAGGAGGATTACAAGGATGCACTACCACACCTGGTTCTGCCTTTTTTAAAATCTTAACACATTCTACAGATAAAAACGTTCCTGAGACAGATGGTGATGGTTGCATAGCAATGTGAATAAATAACCCTAATGCCACACAACTGCCCAATGGAAAAACAGGCAGTTTTGGCATGGTACTATGGCTCAAACCCAGGGCCTTAGCCTTGAGCATACTAGGCAAGTGCTCTACCACTAAGCTAAACACCCAAGCCTCTTTCTTTATACGCTTTATTTTGAGACAGGATATCCTTAAGCACTTACAATCCTTCTGCCTCAGCCTCCCAAAGAGCTGGGGTTATATACCTGCATCACCAGACCCAACTTTAAAAAATTTCAAGTGGCATATTTTGTTATTATAATTTTAGTTTTTTATTTAATAAATACCATCTTAGCTACTGACTTTTTATATATAAGGCCTTTGTAAAAACAAACAGAAATGACTATGAATTTCCCTAGGGTAACAGTTGTTCTCCATCTACTGATGCAGAAAATAAGCAGTTACCATGAACTCAGCAATGTTTTCAAGTGATTTTCTATTTTAGCTAACTATAGCAGCATATAGAAACCCTAAAAAACAGATAAGCCTGTCAGGTGACAAGAACATATGCGGATTCACGAGGCCCTTGTAAGAGCTGTTGTCTAACAGGAACTTCCGCTCTAGAACCAGTCGTCACTGCACTCCTTGCTTTTCAGGAACAAGGCTTGTCAAGTCTTTCACAATTTGCCTTAAATGATTCACAGCTAAATGACTGATGTCACTGATACTGAGAAGTAAAACAAAAGAACAAAACAGCAACACACAATAATACCTCAGTAATACCCAGGCATTGCTACTGTACAACTTGCATTGAATTACAGACACTTAGATTTCATTCTCTTCACTAAGAGCAACTATCCCTTCTTGATCACAGAACATAAAGTCAAAAGCATATAAAATTAATATGAGTCATATCACATCCTTGCCTCTCAAAATAAAGAGGAAGTAGTCATAATCAACCCATTGCATCGGAACTATCACTCAATTCAAGTCCCAGAACAGAAGTCTTCACTCATCTCACCAGTAACCATCCAACAAGCATTTTAATAAGTACTTGTCACTTGCCAGGTACCATATCAGATGCTGGGAATAAGGATCCTACATCTACTCTGACTAAGAGTGTCAACAACCTAAGTTGGTAGACAATAAAATGTTGACATGGGAATTACAGAGCAAAGCCAGATAAAAGGAGAAAAGTGTGTTGAGGCAAAGAAAAAAGGCATCATGTAAGAGAGCTGAGGGAAAACAGAATGACCCAGTTGTTACAGAGCAGAAGCCCGTGGGAAGAACAGCACCAAAGCTGAAGTCAGACCACGAAGGATCTATGGTAAGGACTGGTAGTCATGAGGCCACAGTAGTAATTCTGGACAGGAATGCTAAGAGCTGAAGGAAAGCTGACACAGGAGGGTGGTCAGCAGCATGGGCAGTAGTAAAATGTCAGCTCTGGAACTTTCCTAGGCAGCTGGGGGAGGGGCTTTCTCCATTCCCACTGCACCCCATCCTTCCTATGAGGAGACAGTGGTTGCCAGCCACAGGCTCATTATAGGTCCAGTTGGGGAGGGCATAAGTTCTCTTTCATTTTATACCCAGCAAGTGCAGCCAGTCCCCAGCACCAAATGCTGTGCAGATGGGGCACATGCAGCAGCGCATCTCCTTTCACAACTGTTCTCTCCTTCCCGTAGCAAGATGATTGTGTCTTGGCTGTCCCACAACGCTGGTGCCCTCACCTGGCTCTCCTGTGGAGACTGTGTCTATAGAATGTGACCCATAGGGAGCTGTGGGTACCAGTCTCCTGCCTGCCTGCCTGCCTGCCTGCCCCAGGAGCATCTTCTGTCTCCAGGGGTTCCCCTTCCATGTCTTTAGTCACAAGCCTCTAAGCCCCAGGAAATGCTGGAGTCATTCACAGGCCGTGGAGACACACCTTGAGGATCAGCACAAGGGTTTCCACCTGCCTAAATCATCCCACTAACTGGAAGCGTTGACCCATCAGCCTGTCCTCCAGTGATTTGGCATTGGCGGGCTCCTCTTCAACCTCAGTGGGTCGTTCTGGTAGAGGTCTCAAACTAAATACCACAATTTGCCTTACTTTTGAGGTTGCTCTGCCCTGATGGTGGCTGAACCTGCCTTTAGTCCCTATGATCTTTCTATCTGTCCCCACCTACGACAAAATAAAAAAAAAATCTTGCCTTAGACATTATATGTGCCAGGCTCTTAGATTTTTTAAAAATATTTTTTATTTACTTATTTGCCAGCAGAGAGAGAAGAGATACAGGGCAGGTTGTAGAACATCTTTTCTCCTACCTCAAAGGGCTTCCCAAGCCCAAAAGATGCAGCAACTCTTATCCTTCAGACTAACTTCAATAACACCTCCTACAGAAAGTCAACTGACTTCCACACACTATTTCTAAATGCCTCCAGCCCTCAGAGTTTATAACTTGGTAACAGCAGTAGCATATGATGGTCTAACACATCACCCGACATTAAGTTAGAAAAGGAAGTCTGGAGCAGGAAGCACAGGCTTTACTTTACTTCCTGCCTGTGAGTCCAGGGCTAAAAAAGGCTGCAGTGGACAAAATTCACTTGAACCTCTGGCCAACAAAGAACTTGCTTGACCAGGAAATTTAATCACAGTCCACTTTCAGTAGCCATAAATTGTACAAGAATACAATTTTTTTTTTTTTTTTTTTTTTTTTGGTTTTTCAAGGTAGGGTCTCGCTCTAATCCAGGCTGATCTGGAATTCACTATGTAGTCTCAGGGTGGCCTTGAACTCAGGGCAATCCTCCTACCTCTGCCTCCCGAGTGCTGGGACTAAAGATGTGCGCTACCACGCTCAGCTTCTTTGTCCTTTTTATATTATAATTTATTAAGGGTGAGAATGGAATTGTGATTTTAACTTCCAACATACTTGGAAGCTAAAAAATAAAAGCAGAAAAGCTGGGGATGGGAGAACAACCTCTGCCCACACTGAGCACACAAACAGAGCACTTACCTCCTGCAGCGTCAGCAAGGTGTTAAGGACAGCTGGAAGGGAGGTCTGGACAACTCCAAATCTATCTTCTGTGAACGATGCTGCCACCAAGTGAGACAGACCTCAGGGGAAGGACACAAGAGTCATGAGACAAGTCTATCTGCAATATATCTGAGGAAAGATGAACATTCTGAATATAAAGACCTATAAAGAAGGTGGTATAGCTTTTTTTTTTAAAAAAAAAAAAAAAAGGACAAAGATGAAAGTAAACTCTGAAAGGCATCCGGCTGCCTAGGAGGATAAAGTCTCAGTTCTAACTGAGGAGACATGTGGCGGTTAGAAGTCAACATGGGCTATCTTCCTCTACTGCTCACTCTCTCACTTTCTTGAGACAGGGTCTCTCTGCACCAGGAGGTCATGGATTCTGCTAGCCTAGCTCTCTGCTGCCCCAAGTGGAATTACAGGTGTGTGCTACTAGGGTCCTTATCCTTGATCACATTATTGACTGAGCTATCTCCCCAGCCCCAGGAAAAAAAATGTATAACACTGTGTGAAGTTGTGATAAACTCTTGGAAGAGAATGGATCGGGGCTGGAAAACAAGTGGAGCTGTGAATGCAGCTTTGTAGCAAAGTGCTGACTAGTAGATGGGAAGCCTGGGTTCTGTCACCAGCATCGGAAGACCAGGAAGTACTTGGGACACATCAAGAGAGCTTTAAAGGGCTGGAGAGATGGCTCAACGGTTAAGGCACTCGCCTCCAGTGCCTAAGGCCCTGGGTTCAATTCCCCAGGACCCACAAGGTGGTGGCCCTGGTGTTTTCTCTCTCTCTCTCTCTCTCTGTATCTCTGCTTGAAAAATGAATAAATAAAATATTTTTTAAAAAAGAGCTTTAAAAAGCACAATATACACAAAACAAAGATAAAAATGTATCTGATAATCCAAGGATTAATATTAAAGTCTAAAAATGACCTTCTGTGACTTCAATATTTCACCAAATAAACTCGCAGTTAAAAGTTACAATTCTAGTTAACTGTGGTGTCACGTGCCTTTAATCTCAGCACTAGGGAGGCAGAGGTAGGAGGATCGCCAAGAGTTCAAGGCCAGTCTGAGACTACATAGTGAATTCCAGGTCAGCCTGGGCTAGAGCGAGATCCTACCTTGAAAAACTAAAAAAGAAATAAATAAAAAAAGGTACAGTTCTTACCTTCTAATGCCCAAATGTGCATTTGGGCATCTGAAAAAACAGCCTGAATAGAGGCCTCTGGGTGCTAGAAATAAAGCAAGAATAAGTAAATTCCCCTGTGCAAACATTTTATGTTATTTTAATCAACTGTGTAATCTATAATAACAGAAGATTCATAGCTGCCTCCCAAGAATTAAACTCTGAACAAGAGCTAGGCGTGGTGATACACGCCTTTAATCCCGGCACTCAAGAGGTAGAGATAGGAGGATCACCTGAGTTTGAGGCCACCCTGAGACAACATAGTGAATTCCAGGTCAGCCCGGGCTAGAGTGAGACCCTACCTTGCCAAAAAACAAACAAAAAACTGAACAGAAGTCTTCAACAAATGTTTAACTACAATGAAGCATCTGATATCACCTAACAGCTGAACTTACCAAGTCTTCTCATTTCAAAGGGGCTATGTGTAACAGCCTACCTCAGAGTAAAGCAGAGGACAGAGATTGCTTAAGAAGACCATTACAGACACTCCTTTGAAAAGCAAAGAACTGCTAAGATATGTATTACTTCTCTTATCTACTCTCAGTCCAATCCAAAGAAAATAAACGCACTCAACTTTAATATACCCTGGATCAGACAGCACAGAGCAACGACTGGCCCACCTAAACAAATGCTGGCTGAACCAGGTAGCAATCTGTAATCCTGTAATCCTGGCGACTCAGGAGGCTGAGGCAGGAAGATCACAAATTCAAAGCCCACCTATACAATTCCATGAGTCTGTCTTGAAAAGACAACATAAAATAACACTGTTGGCTTTGGGTAATAGCCAATGAAGCCCCGTACAGATTAGGTTCACATCAGAACAAGCTTATTCAGTCTCAGAATCAAGCAGGAGTGTTGATGACTCTTTATCACATGAGAGATCTACTGGCAAAATTAGAATCAAAGGCAGCAGCCCTTCCCTACCAAGGAAAAAGTAAATTTTTGGTTAGGATCTGCTCAGCAGCTTACTGGCTACATGCCTTAGACTAGCTACTTGACCATTGTCTGATTTGTAAAATGAGAGGGAAGAAAACATACCCACAGGAATGCTTAATTAGAATACACTCAAGGTAAGTTTGTTTCCCTCTCCTAAAACCAAGCACTTCAGTAAAACTTCAGATAGCTTCCAGCTTCTTAGTGAGGGACCACTTCCCATAAAGGACAGCCCTGGGTGGATCTTAACTTCTGCTAGAGACAAAAAGCACTTTCAAGAGGTTGAAACAGATCTTATGGGATGTAGAGTCTCGTAAGTCTCCTCAAACGCTATATAGCTCCAGGACAGTCCAGTTGAACAGTGAAAATACTGCAAGAGTACACTGAGTGTACCAAAAGCCCACGAGCTAATATTGCAATATCCACAGAAGACAGCTTAGACTTAAAACCCTAAACCAACAATAGTCCCCAAGGCTGAGGAGATAGCACAGCACACAAGAGTACCTGTTGAGGAAGCATAAGAACAAGAGTTCCATGCAAAGGCCCAGCTGTAACTCTGGTGCCAAGGGGGTTCAGACAGGAGGATCATTGGGGCTCCCTGCTCGGTCAGTTAAGCAAAAAAAAAAAAAAAAAAGTGTGTGTGGGGAGCTTCAAATTCAGAGAGGGACTCTTACCTCAGAAAAGTAAAGTGGAAGAGCAACAGACAAGACACATGTCTTCTTCAGACTTCTACACAAGCATCTGAACACATGTGAACATGCTACACACAAACACACACACACACACACACACACACTTCCCCCATATACGGCAAAGGTTTTACTGGTCAAAGGATTAATTATTATACAACAGCTACAGCCATGTGGAAACAAACTGATTTTTCACTTCTGCACCTCAGATTCATTCTTTGGGGTATGGAGTAACAAATATGCAAGTTAGAAAGTTCATCTTTCCTGGGGTGGGGGGGTGGGTACAGTCAGACAGAGTCTCAAATGTTGCATAGTCTGACTCAAAATCTTAATCCTCCTGCCACAGCTTCCTGAGTGCTGGGAATACAGATGTTTGTGCAAAAATTTAACATCTGGCTGGGTATGGTGATGTACTTTTTTTGTTTTGTTTTGTTTTTTTGTTTTTTGAGATAGAGTCTTGCTCTAGCCCAGACTGACCTGGAATTCACTATGTAGTCTCAGGGTGGCCTTGAACTCGTGGTGATCCTACCACGAGTGCTGGGATTAAAGGTGTGCGCCACCACGCCCAGCTGATGCACTCCTTTAACACTCCTAATAATCCCAGCACTCAGGAGGCAGAGGTAGGAGGATCACCACGAGTTCAAAGCCTCCCTGAGACTACATAGTGAATTCTAGGTCAGCCTGGGCTAGAACAAGACCATACCCTGAAAAATTTAACATTTGGGGGGCAGAGCAAGATGGCAGACAAGTAGCAGCCTCGCCAGGACACTCTCCATAAAGGTTTGAGTTTCCAGCTGGGATCTAGACACCGGACCCCAGCAGGCCCCTACCCAAGGCACACCCCCTCCCTAGCTCCCACACCAGCCTAGAAGGGGCTCCCCAGCTGCTCTCTGCTCCACAGAGGAACGGAGAGCCGCTCCTACCCCACCCCAAGCTCCCCCCATTGCCCATTGTCTCCTCCCACCCATATCCTGACCCCAGCCCTTGTGGCTGGGCACCCTTCCGTCTGGGGGCCCCTTCCCTCCCAGGCATCACATGATCCTCGGGTACACTCGTCCCCAACCCACCTTGGCACACAGGCAGACACTAGTCCGTGGGCAGGTGGACCTAGCCCGGTTCCCCGAAGCCCAGTAGGACAGCAGCGGGTCAGGTGGCCTCAGGGGGGAACCAGAAACCCCATGCCACCTCTGGGCAGCTTCAGGTAGCCTCAGGTGGGTACCAGGGACCTCTTGCCACCTCCAGGCAGACACAGGCAGCCTCAGGTGGCTAACAGGAACCCTGCGCCACCCAGTAGCTGCCAGGCAGGCCCAGGCCAGTCTCAGGCAGGTCCCACAACTGGAGGCCTTGCCTGCAGGCTCCTTCCCTACAGGTGCAGCCCTACCTGCACGCACACCAGCTTGTGAGCACAGCACCACCCAAGGCCTATCCTGTAGGCTCCCCACACAGAAGCACAGCCCAGCTTGCACCCTTGCCAGCAGGCTCCATTCTGAGAGCGCACTCCACCCACAGACCTACGCACACACGTGCAGCCACAGACTCTGTCTGAGGGTGCATCGGATTCACACTAGCCAGCTAAGGGACTGGATTGTGGGTGCACAAAGCCCCAACCACCGGCCCCAGCACACACATCAGGCCAGCTGCATATCTGAGGGCACAAACAGTACGAGAAAAATCAAGTGAGTGCCCAACCTTGCCTGTGAAATCCCGAACACACCCCACCCACACCTCTCAGGAGATCTCAACACAAGGACACCTCCAACCCCTCCAGGTGGATCCACAATGGGCAGAGCGCAAAACAAGAAGAACATACCAGCTGAGTGCCACACACCAAACCCACCAAGTCCCAATTGGGAAGCCAACAGTGAAGTGTTGAAAGAGGGAGTACAGATGCAAGCACACCATGAGATGACACTAAGTCCGGATAAAAGTGACATGGATCCAATGAAGAGGCTAAAGATGGAAATAGAAGCCAGTATGGAAAAATCATGGAGCAATGGTACAGAGCCAAATCACAAGCTTTGCCACCAGGCTTAATAATAATTGAGGAGAAAACGATGGACTTAGATAAATCAGTGTCTGAACTAAAGGCAAACCAGCAAACTGAAGAACTCAAGAATCAGCTAACCAAACTGAAAGATGACATAAGCAAATATGAGTATCAGGAAGCAATAAGTCAAACCTTGAAATGAAAACACAATTCAACATAAAGATAGAAGCTGAATTGCTTTTTGAATTAAAAGCTGTATCAGAAAACAAGAACCAAGTGGAAATAATAAAAATCTCTCTAGAATCCCTCACCACTAGAGTCAATAATTGGGAAGACAGATCCTCAGATGTGGAAGACAAAACAGAAGAGAATGATAGGGAAATAAAAAATCTGAATAGGTTAAAAAAAAAACATGTAAACAAAATATGAGAGATCTTTGGGATATCCTTAAGAGACCAAATCTCTGGATCATGGGGATACCAGAGGGGGAAGAAAGTCAGACAAAAGGCATAGAGAATATATTCAACAAAATTATTGAAGAAAACTTCCCCATTTTAGCAAAACAGAGTCCCATTCAGGTACAGGAAGCACAAAGAACACCAAACAGACTGGACCAAAGAAGAACTTCCCCACGACACATTATAGTAAAAACCCTAAACATTGAAAGCAAAGAGAGGATTCTAAAAGCAGTGAGGGCAAAACAGCAAATCACATATAAAGGCAAACTCATCATAGTCACATCAGACTTCTCCATGGAAACCATGAAAGCAAGTCTCAGTCACTATGGCTTTCAACCCAAACTAATGTACCCTGCAAAGTTTCCCTAATAATGGAAGGAAGAAGGAAAATATTCCATGATAAAAATCAACTGTACAACTACATGGACACAAAACCAAACCCACAGAGAATTCTACATGAAATATTCCACACAGAACCAAACACCAACCCCAAGAGCTCTCTAGATGTTGGCATGATAATTAAGCCTAGAGGTGACAAAACAACACGAGGTACCAAATCTCATAAACCTTTCACCATGGCAGGTACTGAGTCAACTCTCAGTTTTAACTTTGAATACTAATGGTCTTAACTCTCCCATAAAGACACAGGCTAGCAGGATGGATCAAACAGATGGACCCTTCCATTTGTTGCCTCCAAGAAACCCACCTCACCTTGAAAGATAAAAATCTCCTCAGAATGAAAGGATGAAAAATTATATTCCAAGCAAATGGAAATAAAAAACAAGCAGGAGTGGCTACACTAATATCTGAAAAATAGACTTTAAACTAAAATTTAATTAAAAAGGACAAGGTAAGCCACTTCTTACTCATCAAGGAAATAACCCAACAAGAAGATATCACAATCATAAACATGTATGTACCAAATACAGGTGCACCACATTTCATAAAGCAAAAAATTAGTGGAAAACAAACCTAAAATAAACTCCAATTCCATCATAGTTGGAAACTTTAATATACCACTATCAACTATAGACAGATCCACCAGATAGAAGAGCAATAGGGAAGTAATAGAACTTAACAAGACCTTAGACCAACTAGACCTAACAGACATATATAGAACTTTCCATCCCAACTCTACAGAATATACATTCTTCTCAGCAGCTCATGGAACTTTCTCCAAAATAGATCACATATTGGGTCACAAATCTTGTCTAAATAAATTTAAGAAAATTGATATAGCACCCTGCATCATATCAGACCACAATGCACTGAAGCTGGAAATAAACAATGGGAGAAAAAAAACAGAAAATGCACCAACTAGTGGAGACTGAACAATACGTATTAAATAATGAATGGGTAGTTCAAGAAATTAAACAGGGGCTGGAGAAATGGCTCAGCAGTTAAGGCGCTTGCCTTCAGTACCTAAGGTCCCAGGTTCAATTATCCAGTACCCACATATGCCAGACCCACAAGGTGGTGGCCCTGGTGCACTCGCTCTCTCTCTCCTCTGTATCTCTCTGCTTGAAAATGAATAAATAAAAAAATTTTTTAAAAAAAGAAACAGAAATTGAAAATTTTCTTGAGATAAATGATAATGAAAGTACAACGTGCCAAAACCTATGGGACACAATGAAGGCTGTCCTAAGGGGAATATTTATAGCACTGAATGCCTACATAACAAAGACAGAGAGATCCCAAATTAACAGCCTAACCAACCAGCTAAAGGCACTGGAAAAATTGGAACAAACCAACCCTAGGAACTCAAGACAAAAAGAAATAATTAAGATCAGGGCAGAGATCAATGAAATAGAAACAAAAAAATTTTTTTTAATTGATGAAACAAGGAGCTGGTTCTTTGAAAAAATAAACAAGATTGACAAACCCCTAGTCAACCTAACAAAACAGAAAAAAGAGAGGGCCCTAATCAATAAACTTAGAAATGAAAATGGTGAGATCACAACAGACACCAATGAAATTTGAAGAATCATCAGGTCTTACTTCCAAAACCTATACTCCACAAAGCTGGAGAACCTGGAAGAAATGGATGAATTCCTGGACAGTTACCATCTACCAAAGCTAAATCAGGAGCAGATAAATTTCCTAAATAAACCTATCACATCCACTGAAATTGAAAATGTAATTAAAAATCTCCCCAGAAGGAAAAGTCCAGGTCCTGATGGATTCTCAGCTGAATTCTACCAAACATTCATCACAGAACTGAAACCACTCTTTCTGAAGCTCTTTAATGACATTGGTGAACATGGAATTCTTCCAAACTCCTTCTATGATGCTTGCATAACTCTAATACCAAAACTGGACAAAGATAAATCCAGAAAAGAAAACTACAGACCTATATCCCTGATGAACTTAGATGCAAAAATTCTGAATAAAATCCTCACAAACCAAATCCAACAACACATCCAATGTATTATTCACCTCGATCAGGTTGGCTTCATCCCAGGAATGCAGGGTTGGTTCAACATATGGAAGTCAATCAACATAATCCACCACATTAATAAACTCAGCCACAAAAACCACATGGTTATTTCAATAGATGCAGAGAAAGCCTTTGACAAAATTCAACACCACTTCATGATTAAAACACTTCAGAAACTTGGAATAAAAGGCCTATACCTCAACATTATAAAGGCCATATACAAATCCCCTGAAGCCCAAATCATACTCAATGAGAAGAGACTCAAGGAGTTCCCACTAAATTCTGGAACAAGACAAGGATGTCCACTTTCTCCACTGCTCTTCAACATAGTCCTTAAAGTTCTAACAAATGCAATAAGACAGGAAAAAGACATAAAAGGGATACAAATTGGAAAGGAAGAAGTGAAACTATCCCTTTTTGCAGATGACATGATCTTATATGTAATAGACCCAGTATATAACTAAACTACTGAAGGTAATTAACACCTTTAGCAAAGTGACAGGATACAAAATTAACACACAAAAATCAGTGGCCTTCCTGTATGCAAATGATGTGCACACAGAAAAAGCAATCAGTGAAAAAGTCCCATTCTCAATAGTCTCAAAAAAATCAAATACCCTGGAGTAACACTAACCAAGGATGTGAAAGACTTGTATAATGAAAACATAAAAACACTGAAGAAGGAAATTGAGGATGATACGAAAAGATGGAAAGATCCTCCATGCTCCTGGATAGGTAGAATTAATGTCGTGAAAGCAATATACAGATTCAATGCCATGCCAATAAAAAAAACCAGCGTCATTCTATGTAGACATAGAAAAATAATTTCCAAATTTCTTTGGAAAAGCAAAAGGCTTCGGATATCCAAAGCTATCCTTAGTAAAAGATAGCTCATCAGAAGGTATCACCATACCCAATCTAAAGATATATTACAAAGACACTGTAACAAAACCAGCATGGTACTGGCATAAGAACAGACAGGTAGACCAATGGAACAGAATTGAAGACCCTGCCCTAAGCTCAAGCAACTATAGCTACTTAATATTCGATAAAGATGCCAACAATGTCAACTGGAATAAAGACAGCATCTTCAACAAATGGTGCTGGATAAATTGGAATAACACTTGTAAAAAGATGAAAATAGACCCAGTCCTCTCACCATGCACTAAAATCACCTCCAAATGGATCAAAGACCTCAACATAAGACCTGAAACTCTGAAAATCTTGGAAGAAAAAAATAGGGGAACTCTCTATGAAATAGGAGTAGGGAAAAACTTCCTGAACAAACCGCTGGTAAACCAGGAAGTACAGCAATCACTTAACCAATGGGATCTCATCAAGCTAAAAAGCTTCTGTACAGACAAATTTACCATACTCAAAGCCAATAGAACACCATCAGGTTGGGAGTTAATCTTTGCCAGCTGTAACACAGATAGAGGTCTAATATCTAGAACTTACAAAGAACTCAATAAATTAAATAATAAAATATCAAACAGCCCTCTCACAAAATGGACCTCTGAGCTCAACAGGGAATTCTCTGAGGAAGAAATACAAATGGCCAATTCTCACTTAAGAAAATGTTCAACATCATTAATCATCAGGGAAATGCAAATCAAAACAACAATGAGATTTCACCTCACTCCAGTAAGACTGGCAATCATGAAAAAATCTACCAACAATAGATGTTGGCGAGGACTGTGGAGGAAAAAGGAACCCTCCTTCACTGCTGGTGGGAATGCAAACTTATACAACCACCATGGAAAGCAGTGTGGAGGCTTCTGAACAGGATGGATATAGAACTACCAGTGGACCCAGCTATCCCTTTACTGGGCATATATCCTCAAGACTCCTCGTTTTAGCACAGAGACATCTGCACAACCATGTTTATAGCAGCTCAATTCATAATAGCTAGGAATTGGAACCAACCTAAATGCCCATCGCTAGATGACTGGATATCAAAAATGTGGTACATATAAACCATGGAATTCTACTCAGCAATTAGGGAAAATGACATAATGAAATTCAAAGAAAAAAGAATGGATTTGGAACAGATCATATTCAGTGAACTCACACAAGAATAGAGAGACAAGTGCCGCATATTCTCCTTTATCTGTGGCCCCTAATCAGGTTAAACCGAACTGTAAGTAAATATGACTAGTGACTCAGAGAAAGGCAAAGGGGACAAAAGGAAATGGGGACAGGTGTGGAAGCAACAGAGGGAGATGTACACAAACCTAAACTAACAATAATCTGACTCCATAGAATCCTATCTTCTGTACAAGTTCTGGAGGTAGATAGGTCACCAAAGGGGGGTGGTGGTGGAAGCCTACCTATGGTACAAAGGACCCTGACCTTTGGCTCCCCGACCCAGTAAGTAGTTAATTACCTACCACAATGAGCTGTTTATCAGAGTGACCCACATGGTCCCTAAAACAAGACAAATTTTTGTCACAGCCCTTGAAAACCTTAGGCAAAAGACCCTATTGCTGAAGATTCCACAGATTGATATCACACAACACTGAGAAACCCTGATGAATCTAGCAATGAAATCAGCTCCCAGATGGGCAGCCTGGGTAATGCCGGATGGTGTTGCATGAGCTGCCAGGGGAACCAGACCAACAATATCCTGTGCGAGCAGGAGGCATCTTCAAGTAACACCAACCGATGGACTGAGAGTGCAGAACACACTGCTATATGGCAAGCAAGTCAAGAAGTGCCTATCTGCAATAGTGGCGCCCAACCTAGGTGGGTAATCAACAGCTGGCTAATTGGCTTTGAGATCTGCTCAAAGGCAGGGAACCCCTGACTGGTAAGGGGACTCAAGGCAACCTTGAAGGGGGACCAAGAACCCCATCTACGTTGGGAAGTCCTTACTAACCATAGGTCCTCAGAAAGGCTACACCCACCAAATGCTCACCAACCTAGCAATATTTGTCTCAATTGACCAATAATAATCTCACTCTCCACTGGAGACTCTGCTTATATTTTTCAGAAAGCAACATGAACCAGGGAAAACCGAACTCCACCAAAGGGACCTGATATGACGGGGACATCCAAGCAGGAGAGGATTCACCTCAAACTCATCATTTAGAGCCCTAACGCAACCTCTAAGGAAGTGAGATGACAAACAAAAGAGCGACTCCCACAGCAAGGCAGATAACCTAGAGAAGGACAATGGAGAGAGGCACCAAGGGTGCCCAAAACTATCCAAAATACAAATTTACAGACTCTTAAAAACCTAATAACTATGCAAAATTTAAACTCACCCACTATGACTCAGGGAAATTTGTGGAAGAGGGGACAGAAAGAATGTAAGAGTCATGGGGGGAGAGAATAATTAATGCATATGAGGGAATGTCATCATGGATTCAATGGCTTTATCTAAGAACCTATGATATAGAGCATATTGTGTTAATATACATAATTCTAAGTCAATAAAAACGATAAAAAAAATTTAACATCTGGGAGCTGAGATGGCTCAGTGGTAAAAGGCACTTGCTTGCAAAGCCTGCAGGCCTGGGTGAAACACTACATGTGTGTCTACAATAGTACTGAGTACTAGACATGTCTCTAGAGAGAGCACTGAGTGAAGCACTAAGCAAAACTGTAGGGCTCGCTAGGATTGATCTATAGAACATATATAGGACAAATCTCTGCTACTTCATACTTTGTTTCCTCACGTCCCAATCTTAACACTATATAAGTTCATATTCTTACCTTACTGAAAAAATACATTATTAGCACCCGTTTTGACAAGAAATTCTTAACCTGAGTTGGAAAATAAAAGAATTAGCACATTTACATTTTAATTCTACCCTAATATATGATAAACTTCTAGATTCTGACATTATCTTAAATAAAAATATGGAAAACCCCCAACACTGTGCAAAGAACAGTAACATTTGCAATAAATTGTGTCAGTAAATACCTTTGTGCTGTGGGCTGTAACTGTAACTAGAGTGTCCCATGCACACACCTGGACATACACAGAGCCATGCCACCAGAGAAGAGCTGCAGGGCTTCTCGGACTCTGTCTCACTCTACACTGTCAAGCCTGCTAACCTTCCAATTAAAAGCAAGAAACAGCCGAGCGTGGTGGCACACGCCTTTAATCCCAGCACTCGGGAGGCAGAGGTAGGAGGATTGCCGTGAGTTCAAGGCCACCCTGAGACTACATAGTGAATTCCAGGTCAGCCTGGACTAGAACAAGACCTTACCTCGAAAAATAAACAAACAAAAAAAAAAGCAAGAAACAAAGTTTTTCTACTAGTGACATTTACAGAAAACAAAATTTTCTTCTACCAAGATGTAAGCTAAGCCTATCAACTGCAAACTACACTCATACCTGCCCTACTCTCCCCCAAGGGGACAAAACTCGTTTAGGAGCTTCAAAAATAGTGACACAACAGCACGTATGTCATGTGGAACCTCAGCCCAATAGGACCTGGAAGTTTACAAATTTCTTTTCTACGGATTTGAGAGTTTGAGAGTCCAATGAGCAAACAGGTTCTAATTTCGCCTGGACTAGAGTGAGACCCTACCTGGAAATTCCTTGACCCTTCCCCTACTCTAAGCTACTGCCTAATTTCCCCGCTCTGCTTGCAGTAAAACTGCTTCAGACCTCTGCTTTTTCTCAAGGTCCATATCTCCCCTTGCAATCCTTCCTGCCCCACACCAATCAGGCTTCAGCTAACCATATTCTACCCAAAAGCTCTTGTGAGGGACACAGTAAGGGCCAACCCTGTAATCTCAGCAATTTAGGAGGCTGAGACAAAAGGATTGAAGGTCAAGGCCTTCCTAGGATACAGACAGAGCAAATTTAAGGCCAATCTGGGCATCTCACAGAACCAGTCTCAAAGAAAAAATTAAAAAGGGCTATGTGTATAACTCAGAGAAGAGCATCATCTGCATCCTTCCTCCTGCTCCTCTTCTATGTATGTAACTAAAATGGTATTCTGTACTGCTTCCTTCATCTGCTCCATTTTTTTTCTATATATTCCTGACATAATATTTCTGCCTTTTTAAGAGTAACTTTTATATCCTGAACAGGACAACTTTCATTCTTAATGGTTCCTAAAGTATTTGTTACAGTAACCCAACTAGTAGCACTCTGCTTCAAAGAAATACAGCATAACACATTTGCTTGCTCATTGTTTTTTTTCTTTAAACATCATATGAATATCTTTTTATTCCCTTTGAGGTGAAAGGTGCGTTTTTGTATCAACAGTGTAAAGATATAATAAAACCCATTACTATGTTAACCTAAAAAAAAAAAAAAAAAACAACATCATATGGGCAGCGATTTTTTTATCTGCTGTTTTTCTCATAAACTAAAAATGGTACTCTGCATATATGAAGACTCAACTGTATCTTAAGAAATTCAGATGAAAGGCTTTCAATTAAGGTAAGCCATATGAAATTGCAATTTGTAAATTTAAAACCACTCAAATACCGGCAATTTCATATGGGTGAACTTGATATTT
>PVHP010030440.1:0-21949 GCA_004024765.1 Zapus hudsonius | reverse complement strand
ATAACTTCTCTACCAAAATAGATACCGTAAACAAAAATTAAAGGGAAAAAAAGAGATAGCAAACACTGGGAGAAAATACTAGCACTGAAATATACATCACATAAAAGCGGAATCAATATATGTAAAGAAAACAAATAAAAACCTTAACGTGTAAACAGAATTTAAAAGACCAGTAGCCCAATTAAGATGGATAAAGGCTATGAAGAGATAAAAATGTCCGACGAATGTGTGCAGATTTTCAGCGTTATATAAAATTCTAAATGATCTAAATTCAAAATGCCAGTGAGATTCCATTTTGGTCTAGCAGATGGGAGAGTATTTTAATGTAGAATATATTTGCAACATCATAATATCTGGTGTTGAAGATTTAGAGTTTAGGGGGAATAGTAAAATTAATGCTGTTTAGTGGGGCCATAGATTGCTACAGTCACATGGAAGGGGGTAGTTTAGCAGGATTTAAATATATATATATATATATATATATATATATATATATATATATACAAAACCCAATCTTCAATGAGAAACTTAATAGGTTGATTATATGACAAAGAGAGGTTTTTTTTTTTTAAATAAACTTCAGTAGATCTGCATACTGCTGGCCTTTTTCTGTCTTGCCTATGCCTCATTTTTATAATTTAAGATGATACTTTTTTAAATGATCACAATAAATTAATTGGATCCTGGAACAGAAAGCAGACATCCGCGGAGAATGGTGACATCCACCTGAAGTCTGGGGTTTCTCGTTCATAATAATGTACCGCAGTTGGTCTTAGTTGTGACAAATGTGCCAGAGGTGTGGGCAATAGAACTGGGTGAAGTGTTGACAGGAATTATCTTTAATATCTCTGCCACTTTTCCCGTAAGTCTAAAATAAAAAGCTAACTAACAGAGAGAGAAAGAGCTACCCAGGCTTGTAGCCACAGTGTCTTCATCTCCAGAACCTTTTTGTCTGGGATGAGAGCTCTGTGTGACTTTCAGCCCCCTCCCCCACTCCAGCAGACACACACAGGGACAGACATAGAGGACCCTTCTTGGCCTGCCCAGATTTTCAGGAATTACCTAAACCAAGTCTGTCTGTAGTAATAGTCCCAGAGTTCTACCCCTAGGAAAACCAGAAAGGCTCTGCCAAAGCTGGACCACCTTTAAAAAAAAAAAGCCATATTCTGTCTAACCCCAGCCCCTTCCCAATCTAGAATGATAAGAATTATGCTCAGGAGCTTGGCTTGGGGGTGCCTGGGGTTGAGAGAAAGGAAGAAGTCTGGCCATGCAGCATGAAACAAACTCAAAAAACAAGACACACAATCTCTCTACCCCCTTGGCCTTGTACCCAACACCCCACATGCCCAGTGGAGGGAGTTGGATGTCTTCAGACACTGTCTTCTCCCTCTCCTTGCAAGTCTTCCTACACTGAGGATGTCTCTTGACATGGTCCCTGGAAGGAGTGACCACCTGCCTCTTCCCCCCATCCAGGCTCCACTTCCTGGTGTTTGACACAGAGGAGGTTCACGACGTGCTGCGTATCTGGGACGGGCCTGTGGAGAGTGGGGTTCTCCTCAAGGAGCTGAGTGGCCCAGTGCTGCCCAAGGACCTGCACAGCACCTTCAACGTGGTGGTTCTGCAGTTCAGCACGGATTTCTTCACCAGCAAGCAGGGCTTTGCCATCCAGTATTCAGGTGTGTGTTTACCCTATGCCATCCAGTTCTCAGGTGTGTGTTCACCCACTGCCATCTAGTTCTCAGGTGTGTGTTCTTCCTCTGCCAGCCAGTTCTCAGGTGTGTCTTCACCCACTGCCATCCAGTTCTCAGGTGTGTGTTCACCCAGTGCAGCCAGTTCTCAGGAGTGTGGCATACTGTGGTTCATGGATTCCTTGGGGGGGGGTGTCATTGTACACTAACACCCTGGTTCATCCACATGGATAGGTGGACAGAGTGTTGGGACAGCAATGAGCCGATGGGCATAGCCACCCGGGAGACAGTTGCAGTGAGCAGCTCATTTATTATGTGGGAAAAGGTTGATGATAGAGAGGAAAAACCAGAGGTAGGGATATAAGCAGGAAGGGGATTGGCAGGGGCAGGGCAGTCTGTGGACATTTCATGAAGGGATTTGCAGGGGTCAGTAACCTGTGGATGCCTAGTTTGAATAGATAAGTTGGGGGGGGGGTTTCTCAGCCCCAAGTGGTGGGAATTATGTGTCCTTGGGCATGTAACGGATGGATGGTGGTGGCTGCAGAGGAGCTGTTACCTTTAAACTTTTATTTTCCAGGCTTGTTATTATAGCTGGGGTATGTGAGCTTTAGTAAACTCAAGCCTGGAAGTGCCTGGGCTTCTCAAGGTTTGTTGCAGCCTGCCAGGGGGAATGGAGATTTTAGGATAAAAGAAAGAGACAAGGCCGGACTCCTGCCGGTCTCAATCTCAAATAAGGAAGAGATTATCAGGGTTTCAGACCAGCCTCAACTTTCCTTTAACCCTATATTCTCCATGCCCCTCAGCAGGATTCCACAGCAAGGTTCTGTAAGAGCTATGACAGGCCACATGCCTCAGGCTCTAGTTCTCCACTGAGTGGAGATCTTAGAAAGGACTGGAAACAAAACATGAGCTTTCTAAACTCAGTTAATTATGCACAGCAGTAGCCAATTATAGAAGAGTATGACAAAGAGCTCCCCTACTCAGACAGTGCCCAAACATCCACACCCCAATATTGGCTAATCTGCCTCTTGTGGGAATGCCCAGTCTCCCCTGAAGTGTCTCTTCCCTCACTCCTCTCCCTGAGCATGGAACTCTGCCTTGGTTTCTGTGGATTTTCATTATTCAGCTTATGTTTATTATATGCTTATGATGCAGCAGCTGCCTTCATGACCATCTCCTCCGTCCATTGTGTGTGTGTGGGGGTCCATAGTAACTCTTGTGCAGGTGGTTTTGTCTCCACACTCCCTCCCAGTTGATAAATCAACCCCAGCACCAGAGAGGCTATAAAGGGATTTAAAAATCCTACTTCTCTTCTGCATGTTTCTTCTGTGTTACCATTGGGTTAAAGGAAGTTCTCCAGGGTCTGTAGAGGTCCCTGGTAGGTCCCACTTCCCCGCATATCATTGATCCTCTGTCTGAGCTTCGCATCCATGGATTCAACAAATCCCAAGTCAAAAATATTTGGGAAAGAAAACCAGATCTGTATTGAACGTGTACATTCTTATAATCATTCCTAAGCAATAAATACATTGTGACAGCCATTTACACGTGCAACGTATCGGGTATCATAAGTAATCCAGAGGTGATCAAAGTATACAGGAGGGTGGGCGTGGGTTTATGCAAACAGCATCCATTCCAATACAACGGACTTGCGCATCCGTGGGTTTTGGCACATTGTGCTGGGAGGCCTTCTGGAACCAGTCCCTCAAGAATACCAAGGGACAACTATGCTTTTCCAAATATGTATTCATTCACTCATTTCTTAAGTGCATGTGGGCTTATTCATGTGTGAGTGCAGGTACATATGCACCACAACACACATGTAGAGGTCAGAGAACAACTTTCCAATCAGTCCTCACCTTCCACCTCATTTGAAGCAGGATCTCTCATTCTCTTATCTGCCGCTGTGTTTGCCAGGCTAGCTGGCCCATCAGCTCCTGAGACAGTGTCATTCTTCCTGTAGACGCACTGGGATCGCAGAAGCCTGTCACAGCCCTTGTCTTTTACATGGGGCCTGGGGATCCGAACTCAGGTATTCAGAGTTGTACAGCAAGCGCTTTATCCACTGAGCCATCTTTACAGCCCCCAGGACAACTATCCTTTTAACTTGCCCACAAAATATGTGAGTAGGTTTCCAACTTAGCACTTTCCATCCGTTCTCAAGGCTCAATGGAATATTAATTGGTATCGAAAAAAATAAGTTTTCAAGATCAACTAATGTTAGAAACGTGCTTGGTTGAGGCAAACCTGAGCAGATAATTGTGGGACCTCTGAGAACATTTGGGATGCTAAAACCTATAAATTCAAAACATGGGTGGTAGGTCACACTTTCCAAATGTATTTGACCGTGGATGAGGCCATCTCAGGAGGCTAGCGTTTCACAGAACAAATGGAGAAAGCAATGGAACGCTGCTTAGAGAAGCAATAGAAGGATCCACTCATCCACAGGGAGAATGCTTGAGAAACTCTCGGGTGTTCTCTGGGGACAGGAGCACTATGAATAATTAAGACAGACATGTGTTTTCTCTGGCTGTGCCCAAGCTGATGGAGATGGTGTAAAACAACAAAGCAAAGAAGCCCCCTCCATTATTGACCTCCTCTGAGCCCTCAATAGAGCCTCTTGGGACAGTCCCTCGTCACTCTCCTGTGGCTGGGCCTCGCTCACATGGCTTTCTCACACGTTGCCCAGCTTGCAGACGTCTGATTCATCCTTCCAGGTTCCTCTAGGGGGGTGCATCCTCCTGATCTGAATAAACTGCTCCAGCTTGTGGCACCCCCCCAACATCTCCTTCCTGTTTCTCCAGCACCAGCCAATGCCAGCCCTGCTGCCTGTCTCAGAGGGGCACTTCCTTGGCATCATACTGAGCACTCTGTGAGTGTGAGGGCCAGACAGGCCTCCCTGACTCCCCAGAGTGCCTGTAAGCAGCAGGTGCTCAAACACTGCTTACGCATGAGGTCAGAAATGCAGGAAAAGACGCGTTACCTGATTCAAGGGTTTCCTTGATCAAGCCGCCCTGAGCATTACCAAGGCCCTCAAAGAGCACAAAGGTCACATCTGCCTGGCCTGGGCTCCAGAAGGACCATGACAACTTGGCTCCACAGTTCTGGGCATACCCGTGGTTTGGGAAAGGTCACTTTCCCTGTTGCTGTCACCAGTTAGCAAATACCAGGACTACTCTAGGGAGAGGGAATGGCTTACCCCTGGTGAACTAGATCGTGTGTATTTGACAGGGGATTGTGCAGAAATGCCAGGGACGATTAGCGCAAGCTTGGCTTTATTAAGTAAACATGACTGTGTAACATCTAACATCCTGTCTGCACCACGTGGGTCTAGCCTTTCCTCGGGGGCTTTGGCAAGCAGCTCAAATTCAGGAGCATTCAGCAGAGAAAATGAGAACCAAGAAAGGTGAGCAGGTGGCATAATCTCGGCCATCTATTGAGTGGGAAGCCAGCTAAGTAAGCCTTCTCCTATATCATCTCTTATACTATTTACAAAAATCTGAAGGTTGTTGTAATTATCAATCTGTGTTGCAGGTGGAGGCCCTGAGGTTTCGCATACAAGGTCATGTAGTTAATAAGTAGCAAAGCCTGGATCAAAACCCACGTGTCTGCTTCCCAAACCCAGCTCCTAATCATTGCACTCCATGGACTCCCATATAAATAGTCTTCCTGCACGTGGCCAGAATGACAAGCATCTTTCCCCTAGGGAATCGCTTCCATGTATACAGCACACCGCGAAGCTAGGGATGGAAGCAAAGCCAGTTTTTAATTGGAAAGGAAGAAGATGACACTCGTTTGACTTCGTAAATAAATTCAGTGTGTGTCCAATGATGACGACCTGGTCATTCATTCATTCACTCATTCAGCAAATATTTACTGAGCACTTTTCTATGCTGAGTACTGCTCTGAGCCCTGGGAAAACTGTAAGGAACAAACCAGCCATGGGCTCCTTTCACACAGAGATGCTCAAGTGATAGGCAAGGAGGAGACAAACCAAATAAATGATGAGCAAGTCCAGATTGTTCTGGAAAAGAATCAGACAGGGGGGAGATGTGAGAACACTGATGGAGGGGGCTGAGGACGAGCCTAGAAAAAAAGGTGATCGAGGAGGACTGTCGGAGGAGGTGATATTGGACTTGAAAACTGAATGCCAAGATGGAGCTGGCCCCGGGGAGATCTGCTGCAGATTTCAGAAAGCAGGGCTAGCAGGTGCAAAGGTCACATGGGGAGGAAGGAAGGGGGTGCTGTAGCTTGATGTGTGGCTGGGACACAGTGGTGGGACATCATGGAGGGTGTTTATAATTAAAGCTGGATAAAAACAAAGGCAAGGTTTTAAAATGCAACCTCAAAAGAGGAAGGTTTACAATAGGGTACCGGCTCGGCCTTGGCACAGGCCCTTCCATAGTCTCAGCTACTCAAGAGGCTGAAGCAGGAGGATTATAAGTTCAAGACCTGCCTGGCAAATTAATAAGATGCTGTCTCAGAAGTAAGTAGGTCACATTTTTAGACGGCCAGGGATATAGCCTGGAAGAGAGAAGGAAGGAACAAAGGAAGGATTGGTTTTCTGTCAAAGATCAGATAGTCCTTCAGCATTTACGGGCCATGCAGCTATTCTAACAATTCACTTTCTTCCTTCCTAGAATAAAAACTCTGTGGTAGAGCTCTGTGGTAGACACCATCAAACAAATGAGTATGTCCATATTCCAATAAAACTTTATTTACAGAAACGAGCATAGAGTAAGGTTTGGTTGGCTATGGCCTGTAGTTTGTCAAATGCTACCTTTGATGTTGGGACCCATGTGGAGGCCAGAGGTTAGCATCGAGTGTCTCCCTTGGTCTCCCTCCACCTTACACTTTTAGAAAGGGTCTCACACCAAACCTAGAAAGGGTCTCACACCGAACCTCATCTGTTTGGTTAGACTAGCTAGCCAACAAGTCTGTCTCCGCCCTCCCCAAATCTGGGATTTCAGGCATGCACTGTTTTTTTTTTTTTGTTGTTGTTGTTGTTTTTGTTTTGTTTTACTGGATGTATTTGTTTCTTTTTACATAAAGAAATAAATATTGACTGCATATTTGATACTGCAAACTTTTTTTTGAGGCGAAGTCTCACTCTAGCCCAGGCTGACCCGGAACTCACTCTGTAGCACAGGCTGGCCTCAAATTCATAGTGTTTCTCCTACCTTAGCCTCCTGAGTGCTGGGTTAACAGGCACGCACTACTATACTTGGCTAGCTTTCTTTAACATTTAAAAAAATAAATATTTACAAGCAGAAAGAGAGAGAGAGAAGAGAGGCAGAGAGAATGGGCACGCCAGGGCCTCCAGCCACTGCAAACAAACCCCAGATGCATGCACCACTTTGTGCATCTGGTTTTATGGGGGTACTGGGGAATCAAACCTGGGTCCTTAGGCTTTACAGGCAAGTGCCTTGGCCACTGAGCCATCTTTCCAGGCTGGCTAGCTTTTTATAAGCGACTGCTCAACATCTGAACTCGGTACTTCTTGCTTACACAGCAAGCACTTCGCCCACTGAGCGTTCTCTCCAGCCCTTCACTGCTTTTAGTTCTTAGATACCAGGTACTAACTCCAGAGTGGTTGATGCGGGCCTAGTTCTGTGACTGGTCCCCTGAGCTGCCTCTTCTCTTTCTACTGATGTTCTCCAAGAAGCGGGGGGGGGGGGGGGGTAGACAAAGAGAGTGGTTGCATCTCCCCAGTGGGATTGGAGGAATAACAAGCCCAGAATCTCTTTGAGGCCTCATGGTATTTGCTTAAAAGCCCATGTGAATTTTATATTCTACCTCAGAATACTTTTGTTTCAGGGTAAAAGTATACATGGGGAGAAAAACCAACCCCATTAGCAAATGAGCACTACTTATCCCGTACCTCCAATTACCTCTATCTCTAGGGTCCACAAATCATGGTGGATTAAGAGGTGACATGCTGAGGCCCAGGTCCTGCCCTTGTCTCTGGGCTATGGAAGCAGCTGGGATACTGTGAATGTCTCAAAATTCTTTCTCTGGTCTTAGCTATGTGGTCTCCACCAAAGCGTTTTCTCAAGCCATATTTTTCTTTTCCTTCGCTCTTTCATTCTCTCATTCCTGTATTCCTTCCTACCACCACTCTGTGAATACCCGCTCCCTGTTAGACTGGGTTAAATACTAGACCCTAAGGTCTCCTGAATACTTTCAGACTGCTTATGGACATACATTGATTTCAAACTCTGCCACTTGCTACAAATACCTGATGTTTTCCCTGACGTCTCTCTCAAGGGTCTTTGGTTGTTTCTATGCAAGGGAGTTTGGTCACCACCCATCCCTGATAAAACTCCCCACACCTTCATAAGCACTGCTTGGCATCCTGTCAGGCCAACTCCAAATTCCTCTGCAAACCCTTATGACGAGATGCATGGTGTTTAGACCTCAGTACTGTGCACTGCTTCGTGCTGATTGTGTTACGATACACGAGACTGTAAAGCTTTGTCTTCTAATGTGCTTATGTTCCTTTGTGCATGGATATGTGGTGTTGACGCATGTATGTGTGTAGGTGCACATGTCTGCAGGTGCACATGCATGTGTGTGCACCTACTCATGGAAGCCAGGGAACAACCTCGGGTGTTATCCTCAGGAACACCATCCACATTGTTTGAGCTGATGGCCTGGAGCCAGTCTCCAACACAGGGATCATGGGCATGTGCCTCTATGGCCAAACTATAAAAAAAATTAATATTTATTTATTTGCAAGTAGAGAGACATAGTGAGAGAGGGAGAGAGAGAATATGGGCATGTGAGAACCTCTAGCCATTGCAAACAAACTCTAGATGCATGTGCCACCTTATGCACCTGGCTTTACATGGGCACTGGGGAATCGAACCCAGGTTGTTAAGCCTTGCAGGCAAGTGTCTTAACCACTGAACCATCTCTCCAGCTTAATGCCTAGAGTTTTAAAATGGGTTCTGAAACTCATACTCGGGTCCTCTGGCTGCAAAGCAAGCAGTCCACACTGAGCTATCTTCCCAGCCTCAATGCTTGCATTTTTAAAACATCATTTAGTTCTGCAACCTTAACAGTACAATCATACTTAACTCACAGTATGTCATGAAGGATGAGTGACAGTCACCGTGAGGTTTTGGTAGAACAGTGGTGTCATTGGGAGAAGCTGGTGGCTGCAGTGACACCGGGCATTGTGGTAGAGGCAGTGACAGTAATGGGGATGAGGAGGGTGGCACTGTTGCCAGAGCTGGTGACAGTGGTGGAGAGGTGACGGTGTTCTCGACAGTAGCAAGGACACTGGTGGTCAGCAGCAGCGATGGGCTGGGAGACTTGCTGATGGACACATTGAGACAGCCCTCCTTCTCTTCTCTTTTCCCAGTGTCCACAGCGACATCCTGCAATGATCCTGGGGTCCCGCAGAATGGAAGCCGGAGTGGCGACAGCTGGGAAGCCGGGGACTCCACCGTGTTCCAGTGTGACCCTGGCTACGCGCTGCAGGGAAGTGCAGAGATCAACTGCGTGAGGATCGAGAACAGATTCTTCTGGCAGCCCAGCCCACCCACGTGCATCGGTATAGCGCAGCTTCAGAGCGGGCTCCGAGGGGACCCTCTGCACCCTCCCCACACAAGGGGCAGCTAGCTGCCTCTTGAGCCTGGGACTGGGAGAATTGAAAGAGCTGAAAGTTGCAGAAACCCAGTCTCTCTCTCTCTCTCTCTCTCTCTCTCTCTCTCTCTCTCTCTCTCTCTCTCTCTCTCTCTCTCTCTCCCCTTTCTATGTGTCTATGTGTCTCCAGTGCTTCACTTGCTGAAAATGATCTCAAAGACTTCCAAGCCAGGCAAGACTGTCCCTTTTTCTCAGGTTCATCTGTCTAGATTGGAAGGGGACAAAGGGTCACCCTGGATCTTGAGGTCAGCAAGCTCTGAAATGGTCCTTAAATTATCTAAAGCACCCACAGGCTCCAGGAGCAAAGCAAAGACACTTGTTTCCTCTCTGCTCAAGGGAATTCCAGGTTACCTGGCTTTGGGTTTCTGATATCTCCCCTCACTCTTAAAACCTCCAAAACAGAGGCTCTGAGACATGTTCAGAGTCAGGTAGTTTGTAGGGGGCAGGGCGATAGCTTTCTGAGACAGAGAGGGGAGGGAACTTGAAGGAAGAGGGAGACAGGAAAGACAGAAAGATAGCAGTGCTCAGATGCACACAGGTCATTTTCTCAGGTGAAATGATGAATAGGTACCGCCTGTGTCCACGGCAGGTGTAGAAGAGAAGGCTGATAGCTGCGGAGTCCTTACCTACGCAGGGCCCATAGTGGATGTTGGCTTAGATGACCCCATTTAGCTTCTCCCTGCAGCTCTCTGAATTTACCACCATTCCCTCATTTATAGCTACGGAAACAGAAATAGACGAATTTGGATATCTTGCCCCAAATTGCAGAGCTAAGATAAGGCAGAGCCAAGATTCCCACCCACACCAGGCATCCGTACTGCATCCTCTACCGGGGATAGATTCAAGGGGCTTCCTGAGTCCTCTCGCAGCTGTGCCCACCCTGGAGATGTCCTGTGAGTCTTTCACACAGGCTCCCTGAGGCACCATCCAGACACCTGAGGCCTGGCTTTTATCAGTCTGAATTGTATCCTTTAGTGGACACAGGGTGACCTGGGTACATGAGCAGAAGCAGGGTGAAGGTGCAGCCTAGGAGGTGAAGTGGGTCCCAGAACCAGCTCAGTTCTTCAGGATATGTCGGAGTCAGCAGGAAAGGGCAACAAGAGGTGTGGACAGAGACACCCAGGCATGGTTTGTGGCTCTGCCTCTCACTCTCTCTCACTGGCTTGTGGCCATGGGGCGATTGCTTCTACTCTAAGCCTGTGTCTTCATCGCTGAAGCTAATAAATGCTTGCCGTATGGCACTGTGAGCTGACAACGTGCCCAACCCTAACCTCAAGAAATGCCAGTCTCTTTCCTCCCCTCTTTCTCCCTTCCTTTTCTTCTTTGTTTCCTGTTTCAAATCTTTTTGGATCCCTTCCCAAGTCAGAACTGCACAAGATGGAGGAAGTTCTGGTGAGGTCCAGAAAACCTGGAGCACCCCCCCCCCAACCACAGTCCCACACCCACAAGACTGCGGGACCAGCAGCATGTTTTACAGAAAAGCAGGCCCTGTGCAGAGCCCGCCCTGGAGGAGGAGGCTTGCCCAGAGCTGAGCTGATGAGAGCTGTAACTCAGTGCGATGAGGGCAGCCAGGTTAATTCAGCTTTCATTGCTCGTTCTTCCACAGGCAGCCTCAGGAAGTGTTCCTCGGGCAACAGAATAAATGTCTTTGCCTCTTCTTGCAAACAGATTGGAAATCCCAGTGACAAGCCCCTAATTTCCAGCTCTTTGGCAGACTGCCACAAGTGGGGTTAGTTGGCCTTGATGGTCCTTCATTACAGGAGGGAAGCAAAGAAAAAAAAACCAAATATTTACTGAGTGTCACCCCTGGATATGGTCACGATGAAATCTGCATGTAGGCTTAGAGCTCAGGTTCTGGATTCTGACCTCTGGGTTCAAGTCTGGCTTCACCACAGCGAGATATTTAGCCCTTCCCAATTTCCTTCACTTATCTGTGCTTCACTTCTTTTTACTTATAAAAGAAAGAGTAGTACCTATCTGATGGGGTTGTTTTGAAGATTAAACAAGATAATACACTCCAACCCTTGCCTGGTCAACACAACAGTTAGCAGCCATTACCATCATCGTTATTGTTTTTTTTAGAATATTTTTATTTACTTATTTTCAAGCAGAGATAGATAGAAGAGAGACAGAACAGATGTGCCAGGGCCTCTAGCTGCTGCAAATGAATTCCAGATGCATGTGCCACTTTATGCATCTAGCTTTACATGGGTACTGGGGAATCAAACCCGGGTAATTGGGCTTTGCAGGCAAGTGTCTTAACTGCTGAGCAATCTCTCCAGCCCCATCATTATTATTTTTAAAAAACATTATTTATGTATTTATTTATTATGGAGAATGGGGACATCTTGCCCAAACCCACACAGCTAGTGAGTAGCAGTGTCAGAGTTTGAACCCAGGACTGTGTGACCAGCCCCCCCCCCATTTGATTCCCTTTTCACAGTTCTTGCCCCTCAGTACCCACCACTTTTTAGCCATCCAGAGTGATAAACAGCCCATCCATCCCAGCCATGCATCCTGGTTTGATGAGCTCATCTGTTTCTTCAATCTATCCTAAGCAGCGCTTGGTAATACAACCCCGGAGCCCCTTCCAGGGTCTCGGGACACAGCTGGCAGCAGTTAGAGAAGTCCTTACAGGGTCCTGAGTATGAAGCAGATATGTGGGTGTCTGGCACCCTACTTGTATGCCCTCAGGGCTCAGGTTCAGTTGTGTTGGGGCCCCTGCCCTATGGGCTAACCCAGCCTGCTAAGCCTACTCTGAGGAAAAGCCACAGCTCAGCTCAAGAACCAGCAAAGGGCCACTCTTTACTCTGGCACTTGGACACCCCCTTTGGTCCCCTCCCACCTCGCTGTCCATCCTGGGTTTTCTGGTCACCCTGTCCAGCTCTCTGTGCTCCAGTGGGCTCACTCCACTCCTGAACTTGGTGGTGCCCTGTGGTTTCCAGATTATTCATGGTATCCGCCATCTTTTTCTGCTCCTCAGCGTCCATTCTAGTCAGCTCTCTGTCACAGTCCAATAGGACCAGCCAGGATGGCAGAGCTACTCGGGACTTGGCCAGGCTGTAAGAGGCTCTAAACACCTTACTCCTCCTTACTTTGGGGGAGACCTAGAGGAGGGACCCCACGGATGACTTACTGGGGACTTCAGCACCCCAGTCCCAGAGGTGCACACTCTCTCTTGGACAAGGCCTCTGGAAAGCTGGTAGGCACCTGAGCCCCGAACCAGATGCCAGCCACACTTGGCAGTAGGCACAAGCAGCTTCTCCGCTTTTCCTGCCTGAAAGTGCAGGGAAGCTGTGGTGAATATTCACAAAGCCCGCCTGGATTCTGGACATGAGACAGCAAAGCCAAATCTTTCACCAAACCTCTCCAGTAAACCTATCATCTCCATAGAGGGAATCCATGCAGTTCCAGAGAAATTGGGTAATTTCCCTAAGGTCACATCCAGGAAGTAGGAGAGCCAGACATTTAAAAAAATAGTTTATTAAAGTGAAATGCATATAGTATAAAATTACCCATTTTTCTCTTCTGTAAAAGAACTACTTTATTATATTTTAAAAATCTAATAAACTTCTTATTACCTTTAAAACAATTATCCATTTTAAAGTGGCCAGGTGAAGGGGACAGCCTGACCCTTGCCTTCCTCTCTCCTCAGCTCCCTGTGGGGGAGACCTGACTGGACCTTCAGGAGTCATCCTGTCACCCAACTACCCGGAGCCCTACCCACCAGGCAAGGAGTGTGACTGGAAAGTGACCGTCTCACCAGACTACGTCATCGCCCTGGTATTTAACATGTATGTACCTTTCTCCGGGCGGGAGACAAGGGTTCAGAGCAGCTAGGGGGTTGAGGACCTGGGTGCTCAGGTGAGTACGCCAAGGTCTGTGGTAGAGTTCTCGGTTCTATGGGATGTAGACAAATGACAGAGAAGAGAAAGGAGAGAGAGAGAGAGAGATCCTTTGGACGTCAGTGCCAAGCACTGTGCTCGTTCATTTTACACTCACCTCCTCCTATAACATTCCAGCAAAAGTTCATAAACACTATCGTTATTTCTTCTGTACTTCTTCAGTTACTGAGACTCTGAAAGAGTCTCCCTCGAGGGGTCCCCTTCTCCTTCCTCCTGCCTTGCTACCAGCTGGTTCCCTCCATCCTGCTTCCTGACACATGGCCAGATTCAAGTCACCGTGTCCTCCCTACTTAATCCCTGACCTCTCTCCATTCCATCCACAGACCAGTCTTGAAAGACCTGTCCCAGCTCCTCTCTGCATCCTCCCTACAAATGGCACTCTTGGCTTCTGGCTGCACAGTTCCACTAGAAACTTCTTTGCTAAAAGACGCCATGAAAAGTCACAGTCGTCAGACAACATGGGATTTTTCATACCCACCTTGTGCCCCACCTCTCGTGCTCCCCACCACCTTCAATCCTGGTTGTCCCCTTGGCCTGAGGGACGTCCTCTTCCCTGGTTCTCTAGCATCCTTGACTTGCGGTCATCCTCTCCTCACTCTGATCTTCTTCGGCCAGGTCTCCCCCTCTTCTCACCTTTCCATACAAGCTCAGCCTGCCAAGGCTTCCACATCCATGGGAGTTGGCAGAGTCCTCTGCTTCACACCTTGTCTTCCTTCTCAGCTTATTGCTGGGGATCTATGCTGATGCCTGCGGGCACATCAGGTAGATGATGTAGATGCTTCTCCCCCACGGGAGCACTCCGTTCTGAAGCCCGGGGTGAGGTCCCATTACCTACCCTCACTACTTACGACATCACCTGGCTTGACTCCGTTATCACTTCCCACAGCATGGATGCCTGAGCATCCACACCAGTCCGTCTGTCCCATCTAACCTTCTGAGGCACTCTGTCATGTAGCCAGCTGTCAGATAAACCTGTCACTCACCATCCCGTGTTTCCTTTTCATACCCATCACTGTAGTTCTCAACAGTATCACAGGGTGAGCTACTGATTCATGTGACAGTATGGATGGTCCTGAAAATATGCCGAGTGGAAGAAGCTACACAAAAGTACACCAACATAGTTCAATTTATATGAAGTTTTAGGATCAGCCAAACTAGTCTACGGTGACAGCTCATCATGAGTGGCTTCTGAGAGTGGGAAAGATGGACTAGGAGGAGGCCCTGAGAACGTTCTGGATGGTGGGTTATTCTAGGTCTTGATATGCATGTCAATTTAAAAGCAAAGCAGTGGGTCTGGGGAGATATCTCAGCAGGTAGGAGCACCTGCCTTGCAAGCTTGAGGCTTTAGTATGACTCCTAGCATTCGTGTGGAAAGCCAGACATGGCCTCACATATCTGTAACCCCAGCACTGAGGGCAACAGAGACAGGAGGATCGCAGGGGCTTTGTGACCAAGACAGACTCACCTAGAATCCTTTCTTGGAGGCATCTGAAAGAGCAGGAGGTTAGAAGCTGTAGTCAGATGGCAGGAGAAGACCATGGTGTGACCCTGCAGCCAACACCTGCATGACGAGACAGGCATTGTGTACTGAAGCGCACATCTGCCTCCTGGACACTCCACCACATCTCCCTCCTGGCCTTGCCCTCTTTGACCTAGCCAAGTTGTGGCTCCCTGTCTCCACCATATGTCTCAGCTAAAGGACAGAAGGACCATTTCCTCCTCAAAACAGCCAAACGATGCATTTGAGTACCCCAGCCCAAGGCTGAGCATGACTGACTTTGCATCAGAAATCTGTTTTTTTCTGAGAACTCATTTACTTCTGTTATTTTCATTTTTGCACACTTGGTTTGGTTCCAATTGTCTTTGTTGGATATATGCTTAAGAGTGTAATCACTCACCAGCTCAGAGAGCAGGCTCACATTTAGAGGTAGCAGAGACAGTACACAATGTTTCAACGTGGATGAACCAGTTCACACATTGCCCAGCGGGGTGTGCAGTCCACTGGGGCTCCACATTCCCCCCAATTTTGTCTTTTCTTGGGCTGTTTCAGTGGGACAAATCACATGTGTGAACTCTCATATTCAATTTGATAAACTAAGAGTTTTTAGAATCGATTTTTGCCTATATCAGGGTTAGTATAGCTAAGAGGGGCACACCTGGGGGTGGTGCCCACATTGGATGGTAGCAAAGCCTAAGGAACTTGAAAACTGAGTGTGCAGGAGAGGGGGTGAAGGGATGATGGCCAGCCCTTGCCTTCCTGGGCAAGCTCACTGGGCAGCTCTTACCTCTTAGAAAAGTCTGTGCAGGGCTGGAGAGATGGATCAGCAGGTAAGGCACTTGCCTGCAAAACCTAGTGACCCAGGTTCAATTCCCCAGTACCCACATAAAACCAGATGTACAGTGGCACATGCATCTGGAGTTTGTTTGCCGTGGCTAAGGCCCTGGAGCACCCATTCTCTATTTGCCTCATTCTCTCTCTCTCTCTCTCTCTCTCTTTTTCTACTTGCAAATAAATAAGTAAAAAATATATTTTAAAAAGGAAACGTCTGTACAGAATAACACAATATCAAAATGTTGGTGTCAGAAAACAGGCCTGAGCTCAGACTGCCTTGGCTGGCCCCTCAATGCCTAACTGGTTTTCCATCCTGTGTGAGAATATGAGATCTTCTGTGACAGAATTTTGGACACTGACTTGTATCTGCCTCCTCTGTCCTGAGCCCACCTTCTGAATCAAATCCCATAATGGGGAGTGGGGACAGTGGAGGGGCTTCATCCTCTCCTCACCAGCCAGTCATCAGGGGCTAGGTACTGTGGGATGATGGGATTGCTCCCTGGGAGATCTCATCCCTTGGTTGAGCCTAAGGCCCCAGCACAAGCCTTGGTTTAACCTTAGTGTGGTGGGGTGGGCTGTTTTTGTTCCCCAGCTTTAACCTGGAGCCTGGCTATGACTTCCTGCATATCTACGACGGGAGGGACTCCCTCAGTCCTCTCATAGGAAGTTTCTACGGTTCCCAGCTCCCTGGTCGCATTGAAAGCAGCAGCAACAGCCTCTTCCTCGCCTTCCGCAGTGATGCATCTGTGAGCAACGCAGGCTTCGTGATTGACTACACGGGTAAGGACCTGGCGCCAGAGAGTCCTGAGAGGAGGCCAAAAGGCCTGGGAAACAGGAGAAACATGGGCGGGACCACAGGGGCCTGCAGGTGCCCTGCAGAGAACCTGCCTTCCCCTCAACCCTCCAAGTGGCTCAGTGTTTCACACTCATAAGCCCCAGGGCTAGGAGAGAAGGGGGATACCGTTCTCCTCCATTACTCACCTTTTCATAGAAAAGTCATTCCTAGCTTGACTTCAGTCTCATAGAGTCCCTCACTCCATACCTATCAGCTAAGGTCTTCCTGGTCATTCCTCTGCCGAAGTGAGGGTTCAGGTATGAGTTTAAATCTTCCTCTAGACCCCACAGCCTTCCATCATCCTGGGAAACTTCACTGACCAGTTTCTGAACCCATCTTCTGTGGCTATAACACATCCCTGAGGTTTGGTACTGTTTATCTAACTCATAGCCTAAGGCTCAATGTCCAAGACAGGCCTTGTCACTGGCCTGTGGTGAGGTGCTCATGGTGTGGGGTGGGGGAGAGGGGGCACCACAATGGCAGTTGTCTGTGAAACAGAGGTTGCATGGTCAGTCAGAAGGCCGGAGAGGTTCAGCAGCCAGGTGCATTCTTTTGACAATAACCCACTAAAACTGGGGTTTCCTGAGAACTACCTGAATTCTTCCCAAAGGCAGCACCCCACGACCTAACCACCTCCCACTGGGTCACCACATTGAAGACCAAGTCAACACCCATCAACTTTTGAGACACACACTCAAACCACATCAAGCCATAGCAGTCCATACTGACAACCCATCCAGTCCTAGGGACATGGCGCTAGGACCTCTATCCTGAAGACAGTCTGGCACTGTGACATAGTCTGCCCATCGTCTGCTCTGTCCAGACCGCATCCTGATCACATCTATAGGTCCAGCTCCCCCATCTCTTACTCTCATAGTAACTTTAAATCAGACCAATAGATAGTTCAATCCCCAGCCCTCAGGGCTGTGCTTGCTATAATCCTATTGCTAAGGGAGGGGTAGGAGACAGGAGGGTCAACAGGTCTCCCTGGCCAGCCAGTCTAACTGAGCACCAGGGAGCTCTGGGCTCAGTGAGAGACCCTGCCTCGGGAAGATATGGCAGAAGAGTAATTCTTCAGGCCTTTGCATGTGTGTATAGGATGTTCACATGCACACCACATAGTGCACACACACACACACATACACACACACATACACACACACAGCAGGAACTGATGATTTTTTTCTTAAAGATAATAAATATTTTAGGTTTGCCTACCATTATTCCTCAGCTTGATCTATATAGGACCCAGGCAGCCATAGATAAACTATAAAGGAATGGGGTGTGGTCATGTGTCAATAAAAACTCACAGAAATGTAGTCTTGGCCTAGCCAAGAGCACAGACTGTTAGAGGGACTGGATTCAAAGTTCATGTTTGCTACTTAGCAGTTGTCTGACTTTGGGTGAGTTCCTTAATCTCTCAAAGCCTCCACTTCTCATCTGTGAAATGATGGTCAGAAAATTCCTCATAGAACAGCTTCAAAGATCAATGACCCATACATTGATGTCCTTGGTACGGTGGTTGGCACCTATCAAACATCCTGTGCTCTTCGGAGATTATTAATAGTAGCAAGAGAGTTCCCTGCTCCCTGGGCACTCCACTTTTTTCTACTCCATTATTCTCTTTTTGACCTTTTCTTCTTCCTTAATTATCACAGACCCCATTATCCAAATCCTAGCTCCATTTCTCTCTTGATTTGTGAGCTTGGCAAGTTATTATCGCCTAGAACATCATCTACAAAATAGGGGCCATAAAAATTATGTTGCAGAAGGTTAAGATTCAAAGCTGTTTTATACATACATCTCGTAGAGAGAAATCCAGACAGAGATGTGTTAGCACAATGCCCAGAATGTACTGAACACTCTAGACACTCCAGAGATGGTTGATTCTGTTAGTGTTACAAGAATCTAAGTTCACCCAGGCCTCATAAGCCAGTGTGCACACATGGGGTCACATTACCAGTTAAAATTAAAAAATTTTTCTGGCTCATGTTGCCACTTGCATAATGTAGCACCTCAGCCTCCTTTTAAATTGTCTCTTAATTAAATATTTCTGGCAGCCCCTGGGAATATTGCATATGAGTTCACAAATAATGCTAATCATGATAATAGCTTGCTCCATTGTTTATCAACCTCCAGTGCTGTCCTGAGTGTTTGTTCCCATCAGCTAGTCGGACTCCTTGCACCGCTGTTGGTCAAGTAGAATTCTAGAAGATGTATGGCACACAGAACGGACTGTTGCCACTGGTCCAGTTGCCTCACGGACCAGGCTATGGGATGGTTATTATGTTATCCTCTCTTCTCTACTGTCGCAATTACCTTCCCATTGCTAGCACAAAACACCCAACCAGAAACAGCTTGTGGGAGGAAAGGATTTATTTTGGTTTATAGTCTCCAGGGAAGGCTTCATGACGGCAGGGAAAAGATGGTGGAGTAGAGGGTGGATATCACCTCCTGACCAGCATCAGGTAGACAGCAGCAACAGGAATGTGAGCCAAAGTTGAGCAAAGGGAAGATGGCTTGTAACACTCCTAAGCCCACACCCAACAAAACATCTTCTTCAGTAAGGCTCGACCTCCCCAATGGCCATCAGCTGGGAACCAAGAATTCATAATGCATGAGTTTGTGGGGGACACCTGACTCAAGCCACCATAAGGACTGTGCTGAGGACCCATATCCGCATTGTCCTCCACATGCTGATATGAGGACAAATCCAGTCAGACATTCTGGAATTGTAACCAAAACCAAGACATATACCGTCCCGGGACCTCCAGAGCTCTGCCCAACCACCCCACTGCTGAACCATTGTGGACACTTTTCTTTTTGTTCTCATCACCATTTATAATCCTCATTGTACCATTAGTTCTGCTGCCCCTTCTCTGTATTGCATAAACCTTACTGAATGGTAGGACACACCCCAATGGCCAAGGTCAGCCAGACAAAGATGCACAGATATGTCATGTGAACCCACTACATCCTGGTATCTTTGAACCCCAGCCAAATCTCAGCAAGTACCAAAAAAAAAAAAAAGTCTCAAGTATATTCTTCAGGTGGAAATTCCAAAATTTCACCTCAGATGTCACCGCTCTCAAGCCCATCTTTATCAGCCGTCATCATTTTATCTCCCTTAGGGACAATAAGCTACAGGGTAGAAACTCCCTCACCCCATCACCTTATTCACAGTCACCTGGCTGTGACCCTTGTCCCCCAGAGCTTCTCTACTGAAATGCATGGGAAATGCATGGGCTGAGAGCTACCCTTCCAAGTCCTCCTGCTCCAGGGAGCTCTTTCCAGCTTCAGCTATTGGCCCAGCATGATATCTAGGGAGGCCCTCAGGTTCAGAGAATAAGACTTTCCCAGTTGCTTGCTATCTGAGTCAGCCAAGCAACCAAAGAATGACCAAGGATGGGAGAAGGGTGATAGGAGGCCCGGCCTACTGTTCCCTCCCACCACCACCTTAAATACTGAGGGAAATATGTGTGTTGTGTCATAGCTATAGCCAAATACCTGGCAGGAAGCAGCCTAAAGAGGGAAGAGTCTTGTAGTAGACAGTTACACAATGCTGTGTCCAAGCCAGACACAGATCATAGGAGGTAAAGGATTTATTTTAAGCTTACAGATCCAAGGGAAGTTCCATCTATGGCTGAAGAAGCTGGCTCCCATTCATAACTCCAAGCAGAGAAAGAAAACCATCACCCGCCAGCAAACACCAAAAGGCAGCAGGCAGGCCCCCCCCTCCCCCAGAGCTCAGGCTGGACTGCAGGATCCGCCCCTTGTGACACCTCCTACAGCCAAGCGGCTGGAGATCCAAGTTACAAGTTTTAATAAAACCCCTGAGTCTATGGGGAACATATATTCAAACATCCACAGCTCTATTTCAGCCAACAGATCCAAGAGTCCGTGAAGGCAAGGAAAGCACAACAGCAGGAACAGGTGGCAGGCTGGGAACACTGCACCCACAGTTAGGAAGAGAGAGAAAGCAAACAGGATGTTATAAAACCTCAAAGTCTACCTCCAGTGACTCACTTCCTCCAGCAAGGTTCTACCTCCTGAAGGTTTACCTACCTGCCTTCTCAAACAGTGCCACCATCTAGGGACCAAATGTTCAAACACGTGAGCCTGTGGGGCACATTTCACATTTAAATTACAACAGATGGAGCAGGGGACATGAGTGGTAAGCACTTGCAGCTGCCTACATGCCTTCCCAGAGTGCATAGCTCCTGATATTGGCCACCTCTGCTATCTCTCTGGGTCTCTGGCCTGGAAGCCCATTGTGGGAAGCCCAGGGACTCCTGCCTTCCCCCGTCATCTTCTCCTTCTTCCAGGATCCCTGGGGTCTCAGAGTAAGTCTATTCTGTCAGATCCCACAGCCCTGATGTTACTCTCCACACCTTACGGGATGGGCTTCATCCTGTGAACGCTGTAGCCTGAAACAAGCTGCTGAACTTCTCAGAGCATCAGCCTTGTTGTCTAGAAGGACAGACAGTAATGCTCATGGAGCTGTTTGAGGGTCAGTAAATAGTCCCTGCACTTGGCAGGGTGCCCAGGACCCACAGGTGCTGGCCACATACTCTAATTCATTCTCTTCCATCTCCCAAAGGCATTCTCCTGTCTCATTTGTGCTTCATTCGCTGTGTCCTTGTTTGAAGCATGAGTATGGATGTCTTGGGGCTAACCCAGTGAAAAGCACTACATTTTCTTTTGTTTTTTTTTTCCTGAAGACAAAAGTAGAGTCATAATGTTTCCACATTTGTGTGTGTGTATAGTGTGTCTCCACATTTATGAGTGGGAATATTTATAACATGAATATTAGTGGAGTGTGTGTGAACATGCACATATGTACTCTGTACACATGGTGGCAAGACCCTGGCTAGGAATTCAGACCCTCTGCCCCTGCAGGTCCACAGAGCAGCACAGATAGAGGGGTAACTGGTGGGGACTGGCACAACCACTCAGGTCTAGGTCTCCAGAAAGAGAAGAGCCAGACTCCTTCCCCAAGAGCGTATATGTCTCTGTGTCTTCTAGAAGGGTCCAGGCTCTGCTAATGTTAACAGTGTGGCTCTCCTGGGGGCTGTGGCCAAGGAGCTCCTGCTTTGGGAGGTCCATGGAGCCCATAAGAACTCTGCATGAACAGGAGCTGGAATCAGCTGGGCTGAGCACTGTGCGAACCTCAAAGCTCAGGCGGAGACCAGGAGCCTCTCACATCCCATAAACTTCCAAGTGGGAAAAAGCAATGCTTTGCTCCACTCTAAGGGAACATTATAGTGTCAAAGCAATTACGCACTCCAACCAACTTAAGCACAAACTAACAAAATAACTTAATAAGTGGGTGGAGAGTAAGACGCAGGAAAGAGAAAGCTACTCAAAACAACTTGAGGATACAACGAGAGAGATGTGGCCCATCTAACCTTACCAACCAACCGTAGGCCGATGGATGAGATTCTGACAAGAGAGGAGCCACCACAGTCATATCAGGGAGGATCCATAGGGAACTCAGCAGACAATGAATGATGAACAAGGGACCTATAACCACAGCCAT